>JAWQFJ010018712.1:17500-22500 GCA_034096865.1 Theodoxus fluviatilis
ACACACGGTGTGTGCGTGAATGAGTACAAATGCACATGTCTGGTGTGAACATCTATAAAGTATAATACACTTCCTCCTCTGTGTGACTGTGTGAGTGTTAATTCAGCATTTATGACATGCCAAAGGAAAACAAAACATGTCATAATAGGAGCTTTCCTGAACCTATCCATCATGTTTTAAATATATGGTCGATTGTTCCTGGGCCAATAGCTTAGAAATGGATTTACATGCTTTACAAACACTCCGTCATAGCAATTCTCTAATGGCTCAGCTGGTAGAGCGTTCCACTCTTGGTCATGCATGACCAGGTTTGATTCTGCGCTGAAACTTTTTTTTCTTCTCTTTTTTCGAGAGGTTGTGGGTTCGAACTCGACCTGGGTTTTTGTGTTTTTATGTGTGTGTGTGTGTTTTCCCCCTCTTTTCTCGAGAGGTTGCGGGTTTGAACCCGATCTTTTTTTACATTTTTTTTTAATATGCCAAAACCTGGAGGTTCAGCGCCAGCGGTTTTTATTTCTTCACTTCTACTCTTCCTAGAAACAATAAGTACACCACTGTCAAATGCGACGTCTGCGTAGCATCCGGTCTGAAAGGGAGATGTAACGCGTGCGTAGCATCAGGTCATAATGGGTTAAATGCTATAACTTTTGTTTTGCTTTGGGATGTCATTGAAGTTGAACCAACCCTGCCCTAGGGAGAAATCTGGGGTTGTTAAAATACCTGCTGAAACCCTGTGTCCTGATTCTACTCGTGTTTGATTCTGTCAGTGTGTGGATGCGTGATTCTGTCAGTGCGTGGATGTGTGATTCTGTCAATGCGTGGATGTGTGATTCTGTCAGTGCGTGGATGTGTGATTCTGCCAGTGCGTGGATGTGTGATTCTGTCAGTGCGTGTATGTGTGATTCTGTCAGTGTGTGGATGTGTGATTCTGTCAGTGCGTGGATGTGTGATTCTGTCAGTGCGTGGATGTGTGACTCTGTCAGTGCGTGGATGTGTGATTCTGTCAGTGCATGGATGTGTGACTCTGTCAGTGCGTGGATGTGTGATTCTGTCAGTGCGTGGATGTGTGATTCTGTCAGTGCGTGGATGTGTGATTCTGTCAGTGCGAGGATGTGTGATTCTGTCAGTGCATGGATGTGTGATTCTGTCAGTGCGTGGATGAGTGATTCTGTCAGTGCGTGGATGTGTGATTCTGTCAGTGCGTGGATGTGTGATTCTGTCAGTGCGTGGATGTGTGATTCTGTCAGTGCGTGGATGTGTGATTCTGTCAGTGCGTGGATGAGTGATTCTGTCAGTGCGTGGATGTGTGATTCTGTCAGTGCGTGGATGTGTGATTCTGTCAGTGCTTGGATGAGTAAACCTGGTGAGCATCTATGATGCACCTATGCCTATGTGTGACTGCGATAGCTTTGGTTCAATGTCTGTGATGCGCCAAAGCAAAAACTAAAGTAATAGTATTTACAGGAACATCCCTTCCCTTCCATCTCGTCTGACATGTGAAGATCATCAGTTCCTGGCAGCCCACCCTGCAGTTCTCTCCCCTTGTGTCTTGCGTGAGTGCATGGTCAGCCTCTCAACTTGTACTTGCTTGTTGAAACCCTGTCTTCGACAGGCGGGGATAGGCAAGCGTGCTTTGCGGTTTGAAGATGCATGAGGTGCATTGCCACGGTTCTATTCTTGGGACAGGAAAAATCGGGTTTCATTTAGATATGAAAGAGAAACGAATAGAGCAAAGCCTTCTGTCTTTTTCCTCTTCATTGTTCCAAATAGACGGAACTTGAAGAAGATGAATGGAAGAGAATGGATCAGAAAAGAAAAAGTTTTCAAAAGTAGTGGTATCTTTAATTACCACTCACCAAAAAATGAGTTTGCACTTGTTTTATCAAGGTTGGTTACATACATCTCTCCCTTTTGTGTGTGTGTGGACTCTGTCCCTTCCTTGATGACTGCCTCATATCTCCCTTTTTTGTGTGTGTGGACTCTGTCCCTTCCTTGATGACTGCCTCATATCTCCCTTTTTTGTGTGTGTGGACTCTGTCCCATCCTTGATGACTGCCTCATCTGAGACTTTGGAAAAGCTTCCAGAGGCGGGCCACACTAGCGGACATCCTAGGAGAGGGGTGTGAGAAAGTCAGCCAGACCTGGCGGGCCATACAGGCTGGCGGGCCATTGGCGGGCCATACAAGCTGGCGGGCCATACAGGCTGGCGGGCCACACAAGCTGGCGGGCCACACAAGCTGGCGGGCCATACAAGCTGACGGGCCACACAGGCTGGCGGGCCATACAGGCTGGCGGGCCACACAAGCTGGCAGGCCATACAGGCTGGCGGGCCATACAAGCTGGCGGGCCATACAGGCTGGCGGGCCACACAAGCTGGCGGGCCACACAGGCTGGCGGGCCACACAAGCTGGCGGGCCATACAAGCTGGCGGACCACACAAGCTGACGGGCCACACAAGCTGGCGGGCCACACAAGCTGGCGGGCCATACAAGCTGGCGGGTGACACATGCTGGTGGGCCACACATGCTGGCAGGCCACACAGGCTGGCGGGCCATACAAGCTGGCGGGTGACACATGCTGGTGGGCCACACATGCTGGCGGGCCACACATGCTGGCGGGCCACACAGGCTGGCGGGCCATACAAGCTGGCGGGCCATACAGGCTGGCGGGCCACACAGGCTGGCGGGCCATACAAGCTGGTGGGCCACACAAGCTGGCGGGCCATACAAGCTGGCGGGCCACACAGGCTGGCGGGCCACACAAGCTGGCGGGCCACACAAGCTGGCGGGCCATACAAGCTGGCGGGCCATACAAGCTGGCGGGCCACACAAGCTGGCGGGCCATACAAGCTGGCGGGCCATACAAGCTGGCGGCTGGCGGGCCACACAAGCTGGCGGGCCATACAAGCTGGCGGGCCATACAAGCTGGCGGGCCATACAGGCTGGCGGGCCATACAGGCTGGCGGGCCATACAGGCTGGCTGGCCATACAAGCTGGCGGGCCATAAAAGCTGGCGGGCCATACAAGCTGGCGGGCCATACAAGCTGGCGGGCCACACAAGCTGGCAGGCCACAGCATCTGTTTGGCTGCGTTTTTATGGGGTTTTTTTCAACTTCAGATTCTTTTGTCATTCTGTGTGCAAATTCACTGTGAATTAACCAACCAAGAATTCTTGATAGTCAGTTTCTGTGGCCCGCTAGCTTATGTGGCCTGCCATCTTGGCTGTGTTTCCCACACCCCTCTCTTCAGACAAGTCCACTAGTGTGGCCTCTCTCTGGAAGCTTTTCCAAGACTTCTGGTTCCAGCTGTTCCCTGTGGGTTGGTGGTGAGAGAAGACCTTCATGTCTCCCTAAGCAATTTGGAAAAGGCGAATAACTAGGAAACTCAAGACTTGCCTTTACTCTGACCTATTGGCTTTTGTGAACAATGTCCTTACATAGCCATAACAAAGGCTGATAAGTTGTAAAGCCTTGTTCATCCATTCATTCTTTTGTTCATTCATTCATTTGTTTATTCGTTCTTTCATTCATTCATTCATCCATCCATCCATTATTTCATTCATTTGTTCATTCATCCAACCATCCATTCTTTCTTTCATTCATTCATTCTTTCTTTCTTTCATTCATTTATTTATTCTTTCATTTATTCATTCATTCATTCTTTCATTCATCCATCCATTCATTTATTCATTCATTTATTCATTCATTCATTCTTTCATTCATCCATCCATTCATTCATTCATTCATCCATCCATTCATTCATTCATTCATTCATTTATCCATTCCCTTCATTGACAACCACCTTACCTGAGACATGTGGGTGTCTGCCTCCAGCCTCCTACAACCGCCAGCTCCGTCTGCGTGACATGGGCGTGTACAAGCTGATGCAGCAACTCCTTGAGAATGAACCTAATGAAGCTCTGTTTGAGCAGTAAGTACAGACTGGATGAATGGGTGGGTGGATGGTGGGTGGATGGATGGATGGGTGAGTGGATGGATGGATGGATGGATGGATGGATGGATGGATGGATGGATGGATGGATGGATGGGTGGGTGGGTGGGTGGATGGGTGGATGGATGGATGGATGGATGGGTGGGTGGGTGGATGGGTGGGTGGGTGGATGGATGCATGGGTGGATGGATGGATGGATGGATCAGACCTGCCAAATGCTACGCTTTAGGCGTAGTATGTTACGCTTTCGACATGCTTGCTACGCTGCTACGCTTGTCCATAAAAACTACGCTTTTCCCGTGTGCTTGAACTTTTGACCGTGATGGAGAACCCCCCCCCCCCCCCCCGCTTTCAGGCCCCCGGTTCAGCTTATCACGCCGCCTTCACAGCCTTATCTCTTCCCCCCCCCTCCCCCAACCTCTGCTACGCCTATTCCTTCAATGCTACTCCAGATAGCTCTGGATGCTACTCTTTGGCATGATGGTGGGTTGGCAGGTCTGATGGATGGATGGGTGGGTGGGTGGATGGGTGGATGGATGGATGGGTGGGTGAGTGGGTGGATGGATGGGTGGGTGGGTGGGTGGATGGGTGGTTGGATGGATGGATGGATGGGTGGGTGGTTGAATGGACAGATGCACATACACAGTCACACACGTACAGTCACTCTCACACACACACACACACACACACACACACACACACACACACACTCACACTAATGTATGAAAACAAAGCTAACATGTACACAAGCATGCACACACACATACATGCACACACACACACACACACACTCACACACATACATACACACACATACATGCACACACACACACTCACACTAATGTATGAAAACAAAGCTAACATGTACACAAGCATGCACACACACATACACATAAGCAAGAATGCACATTCACACATGTAAATACGCAGACATGGATGTAAGGAGAGGAAAGGATGGAGAGATTATTGGATAGATTTGATGGATGGATAGAGTGGGTGAGGAAAAATCAGGTGGATGGATGAGTAAGTGATAAGGTGGATAGGAACACATAG
>JAWQFJ010018712.1:27500-37369 GCA_034096865.1 Theodoxus fluviatilis
TGATGGCCTTACATAGGCTGATAGGCCGTAAAAGTTGGTCCATCCATCCATCCATCCATTCATCCATCCATCCCATCCATCCCATCCCATCCATCCCTCCCCTCCCTCCCTCCCTCCCTCCATCCATCCATCCATCCCTCCATCCCATTCATAGTAACGGACAGCGGAACACGGGCTTTGCATCTCCAGGTCAGTGACGTTGCACCCAATCAAGAGAGGTAACTCTGCACACACGCCATGTGACAGGAAGTGATTGCTCCCACGTCGATAAGCACAACAGAAAATAACTTCGACCGATGCAGAAGCTTAAAAACTTTTACTTAACTTTTCAGTTTTAGCCAAAATTTCAAAACTTTCAAAGACTCGTGAACATTTTGTTCTCAAATTCAAAACTTGTCTAGATTTTTAATGACCCTGTTTATAAGAAACTGGGGCGAACTGTGTGTCCACTTTCTGTAGGCCTATAACTATAAGATAATGTGAACTAGCACCCTCCACACCCGCGTCCCCCTGTGGGTTCGGGGGTAAAAATTGACCCACCGCGACTTCCTACACGATTCGTAAAGGCCTAACTTAATAGCCCGACTGTCAGTCGGGAGAACCGGCGTGCGGGGTTCTCGCCGACACTGCATCCGTTCTCATTAGAGCGCGCCGAGACGCCTGCACGGTGAACCGGCGTTCGCTTGATCTCGCCGTACCTGCGTTCGTTCTCAATAGAGCACGCATATGTCGGGCGAATAGCTGACATCACTCTCGCGAATCGCGTTGACCTGCATTCCCAGTTGTAAAATGTGAGTGCTTTCACGACCTATTGATGCATTCAACATACAGCTTTGATAAATTAATGCTGTTCATGGCTTATATTTTCTTTGGATGGGTTTTGAGTATCAACAAATACAGCGTTTTCTGTGCGAACCGTAGACTATATCTGCCATTTTAATTGTGTAAATAGTGGCGAGAACGCCAACAAAACCTCCTCCTCGGAAGAAGAGTCGGTTTCTCAGCCAATGAGCAGCCAGCTCCCATAACATGCGCTACAAGCAAATTTTTGCCCGACACGTTCTCGCCGACCCAGAGCGAGCTAGTTGTCGGGGCGTTTGGCGTGCACGGAGCACGGACAGTTAAAGGCGAATCCAGTTCTCGCAGAACGAGTGGGTCGGGCGACAGCTGCACGGGCCTGTCGCCGTGCAACCGTTCGGGCTATTAAGGTAGGGCTTCAAGGTGAATAACTAGGGACACCGTGACTTGATTTGCGTTTATTCTATACAGTTCAAGTGATGTTCGTGCTGAATGGCCTTATATAGCCTTGAAAGGCTGATAGGCCATAAAACTCCATGCATCCATCCATCCACACCCGCAAAACATGAGTATCGCGAAAAATGATCAACGGTCTGGAGGGTAAAATGACAGAAAAGATGGGGAGAGAAAGGAGTATGGAGGCACACACACTCACAAACACATAGTTTCCCTTTTATAAGTATAGAATACTAGATGGTTTATCCGTCTCCACCTTTTCCCGTCTCCACCTTTTCCCATCTCCACCTTTTCCCGTCTCCACCTTTTCCCGTCTCCACCTTTTCCCGTCTCCACCTTCTCCCGTCTCCACCTTTTCCCATCTCCACCTTCTCCATTTCCCTCTCCCCCTAAATAACCGTACCGTAGATACTCCCCCCCCCCTCCCCCTAAACCCACCTCCCGGCCTCACCCCCCCCCCCCCCCCCCCGGTCTCACCGCACCCCCCGGCATCACGCCCCCCCCCCTAGCCTCGCACCCCCCCTCCCCCCAAATAACCGTAGCGTAGATACTTTCCAACACCACCACCACCCACCCTCTTATCATGACATCACATTCACCAAACATCAACGCGACGACTACCCCCATCAAGTCACGAGGGAGCAACATGCCAAATTTCACGGAGATCCGTGCACGGGCGGCCGAACGCATAGAGGGGATGGATGGATGGATGGATACACAGACACGAAACCGTTTGGGTTTTATATATATAGATATCTCGGTCGTGATAAATATCGCCTGATCCACCATTTTGTGATTGCAAAGACATAGAAACACACAGACAGGCGCGTACAGAGGCAGACAAACGCGCGCACACCCTAGCCACTGACACGTAGGGCCTACCTATATGCACGTACGATTGCAATAACCGTACGTGCATATAGGTAGGCCCTACGCATGTGCAGCGTAATTATTTTTATTTTAAAAAGATGCAGATGTTAAAGATATGTTAACATAATTTTGTGCAATCGCTTCTCGAAATAATTGTGTGTGTGTGTGTGTGTGTGTGTGTGTGTGTGTGTGTGTGTGTGTGCGTGCGCGCGCGCGTGCGAATATAAAAATGAAGTTAAAAGAGAAAGAAAAGTCACGCATAACATGAATGTAGCCCCACCCCTTACCCCCACCCCCATCTTCCTCCCCGTTTTGGGGAAGGTCTCTTTATTTTTTTGCTTCTGCTTTTTCTTCTTAAACCACCGCAATACATGCTCAAGCATCCTTATTCAGAAGCTTCCAAGAGCCAAATACAAGTAATTTAAAAAAAATATAATTACAACCTTGTCTGAAACTTTCTCGATGAGGAAAGTGCATACCACGCACAAACTAGGCTGTAGAAAAACGACAGTATTTTTTGGTGTGAGGAACGTGTATTCTCTCAATCACGAGGGCTCGATTGAATTCCTGGCTGTGTTAGTCGCAATCCACGTTACCCAAACAACACTCCCATCTCAAAGATGCCGGTGCAATCTCCTGCACCAAACAAAGTGGAACCAGTGTGCCACACTGCTAACAGTTTACAGAAACAGCGCAGCATCCTCGCCTTGAACTCAAAGCAATCTCTTAGGAAACACCTGGCAGAGATAACATGCGGAGCATGCGTTGTGGTCGCGTTAATCATCAAGGCGAATAAACTCGAGTCGCTGCCCACACAAAATCGGTAGGAGCCTGTCTGCTGGTAACAGCGCAAGTTCTAAGCGTTTCCCCAAATGCCTGCATGAAATGGCTTCCTGATAGTTGAAGCAACTGCTAGCATAGGCAGCAGCAATCTCTTTCACAATTGAACAGCTCGCAGAAGCACTTATACACGCTCGAGCAAAGCTATAGGATTTTTTGTTTTCGCTCCGTGAACGTAAAAGCAGCTTGCCCGAAAGCAAGATCATCGTTGCCGAAGCGAAACTTGGAAACGAGCACATTCTGCATTTATGGACCGTCTCCGTTGGAACAAAACTAATTGTTGGCATGAGAATCCACGCTCTTTCGTAGGCCTTTCAGAAGCGCTCACACTCTCCGGCAAAGAGATTAGTTAAGAGTTGCCTCCCATCTCATGGCCAAGCCCAGCAGAGACTTTCTCAATTCTGTCTCCAATTTACTGCGCTCTCGGTGGTGGAAAAAAAAAACCCGCCTGGCTGAAATCCTTTCTGGGTGATTTGGGTTAAAAGAAAATCGATAGAGTCAACGAATAAAACCGCACAGTCAACGTTCATCACAGGCGAGTAGCCGTGAGTACGTGAGGGTGAGCGCAGAATTAGGTCTGTCGGTGACAGGGGGGAATGGCAGAGGGGACCGGAGCTCGAAGTGGCGGATAATCTCCACACGTTGATTCTGAAAGGCGCTCTCTCCATCCTTCCTTTTTTGAAATCATTCAATCTTTATGGTTCAAAGGTTGGTTTGAAAGATTCAGCAGTGGAAATGGGCGTGGCCCAAGGGAATATAGGCCCTAGGCCTAAATCTCGCCCGAGAGATTTCTCTCGAAGAATGCGCGAGATGGTTTTTAATTTTCCTGAGAAATGGACATGCGTGGGATTGAAGTACTGGTCGACAGACGTTAACACTAGAAAATAAAACAAATAACTCAAATAACTTGGGTGGTGAAGGGATGGGTGGGGTTGGGGGAGGGGGGATTGAGGGGTAGGGTGGGATGAAGGGGGTGGCGGGGGGTGGACTGGAGGGAAGAAAGACCAACAGACGTAACCAGACGCGGCAAGCAAATCCTAACTCGAGCTTTTGGTGTTTGAAAAGGCAAGTATCTGCAGGTTATTGTGATGAAGTTTGTGAAGATGAAGATAAAAAGGTTCGAGCGGTGAGGAGCACGAGGCTTGATGGTAGAAGGGCGCAGGAATGAGACGAGTCGTAGCTGCTTTCCACAACTTTATTAACCCATGGATACAGGAACTCCTGGCTGGCCCGAGGCCTGATGACAATGGCCTGGACCAACCCAAGACCGTGGTGGCAGTGGTCTCTCTAGACCGTGGTGGCAGTGGTCTCTGTCGTCTCAAGTGCCGTTTCCCCTTAACAAGGGAATGCACGGACCTCACAGGAGCCAGGGTGTAGATTATTTCCCAGATCCTAACCCTGGTTCCTGGGTTGTGCTTCCAAAAGAGAGATTACTTAGTTTAACTTACTTTGAAATGACTTCTTACAAGCGTTGCCTCATTCAGCATAACACAGTCTATTGAATGAATCACATGCCGTTTCAAGTGGTTGTCTTACTTGAGAGGAAACATCAGATTTATAGTCAAAATGTTACAATTCAGATGCCAGAGTGGGGGAACGGTTCACTAGTCAAGGGTCACGCTAATGTAACGAGTGACTGACAGGGCAGCTGCACCAGCAATCAGACCACAGCAGAGGAGGCCGGGGTCCCAGAGCGGTCAGGTGGTCAGCTTGCCGTACACAAAGGATGGGGAAGGGGGTTGGAGGGAGGTCTGACACACAGGATCGGGGTGGGTGGGAAGAGACAGAACTGGGATATTTCAATAGCGGATGAACACAGCAGATGTACAATACACTTGGTGATAGGTGCACCTTATCACAAATTTTATATAAGTGAAAACACTGTAAGATCAAAACTGTAGAAGTAAAGCCTGTTTGAAGATAGCAATCATGCTAGCGATGATTTTGAGAACAAGACTTTTGAACTTTCTTATACACGCGGGTGCTACTTAGCGGAGGCAAGACAATAAGCCTTTAACGCGTGTCTTTCAGGCAGACTGTTCGAGTACATAGCACTATTGTGTTCGTATCGTGCATTTTCACAACCAAAAAAACATATGACAGACCTAGTTTGACCCCCACCTAACATGCTGCGTAAATAGATATGGAACTTAATTTGCATGAAGTTGCAAGGATGGGTGTTCAGAGTTACCTTACCACAACGGGGGTAGGGAGTGGGGGTGGGGAGTGGGGGTAGGAGTGGGAGTGGGAGTTGGGGTGGGAGTGGGGGTTGGGGTGGGAGTGGGGGTTGGGGTGGGAGTGGGGGTGGGGAGTGGGGGTCAGGAGTGGGGGAGGGGGTTGGGGTGGGGAGTGGGAGTGGGGAGTGGGGGTGGGGTGTGGGAGTGGGGGTGGGGTGGGGAGTGGGGTTGGGCAGTGGGGGTGGGAGTGGGAGTGGGGAGAGGGGGTGCGGGTGGGGGTGGGGGTGGGGAGTGGGGAATGGGTGTGGGAGTGGGGAGTGGGGGTGGGGGTTGGGGGGTGGGGGTTGGGGGGGTGAGTGGGGTGGGGGAGTGGGGGGGGGAGTGGGGGTGGGAGTGGAGGTGGGAGTGGGAGTGGGGGTGAGAGTGGGAGTGGGGGAGGGAGTGGGAGTGGGGGTGAGAGTGGGGGTGAGAGTGAGGGTGAGAGTGGGGGAGTGGGGGTGGGGGTGGGGGTGGGGGGTGGGGGTTGGGGTGGAAAGTGGGGTGAGGAGTGGGAGGTGGGGGTGGGGGAGTGGAGTGGGAGGTGGGGAGTGGGGGTGGGGAGTGGGGGTGTGGGTGAGTGGAGTGGGAGTGGGGGTGGGGGAGTGGGAGTGGGGGTCGGGGTGGGGAGTGGGGAGTGGGAGTGGGGGTGGGGAGTGGGGGTGGGGGTGGGGAGTGGGGGTGGAGAGTGGGGGTGGGGAGTGGGGGTGGGGAGTGGGGGTGAGGGCGGGGAGTGGGGATGGGTAGTGGGGGTGGGGAGTGGGGGTGGGGGCGGGGAGTGGGGGCGGGGAGTGGTGGCGAAGAGTAGGGGTGGGAAGTGGGGGTGGGAAGTGGGGGTGGGAAGTGGGGGTGGGGAGTGGGGAGTGGGGGTGGGAGTGGGGAGTGGGGGTGGGGGTGGGGAGTGGGGGTGGGGGTGGTGGCGGGCAGTGGGGAGTGGGGGTGGGGGTGAGGAGTGGGAGTGGGGGTGGGACGTGGGGAGTGGGGGTGGGGAGTGGGGGTGGGGGCTGGAGCGGCAGATATGACAGATCGAAAGAGGTGTGACGGTGACTTTTGCAACGCGATTTCTTCCTGAAACGCCCCCTACAAACACAGTTGTGCCGGAAATTACCCAAAGACGCAGAACGGTAAGTTAAACACACTCTTTTGTCTCCGTTTAGATCACAAACAGTATAACTGTGGCGCTGATCGATCGCCTCGTGCACATTAAACATTGTGATCGACGTGGAATATGATCTGTATAAAAGGGATCTCGACATTGCAGATGTATTAACAGTACAGTTTGGGGAACCTGCATCGCTCCCTTCACAAACGGACGTGTTCCTACCGAGCTACACTCCAGGGAGGCACGTGACCGACCCACCCGAATGCAAGGAACAAAAATGCTATGCATCCTCGCTTTTCTTTTTCTTTTTACCTGAATGCTCTGAAAATTCTACTGGTGCGTTGCTTGCGCTAGGAACTGTGCAAGATCTTGCGAGGAGTAGGCCGGTGTCAACATGCGTCGACACGATGAAACCAGATGTCAAGGCAGTCAAATGTTTGACATGTGTTGACACCGGCCTATAATTTGCCAACTAGATATGCTAAACAACGCGCCCCACGTCTTTCTATATATATGTATGTATTTTCACTTTATACCACGCCATTCGTCACATTGTACAATCATGCTCATGGCTCAATACCTTTTTTGAAGAGGTGAGTCTTGGGGCCACTTTTGAAAGTGGTCAAGCATTGCGAAGACCTCAGGGAGAGAGGAAGCTGGTTCCATTGTCTTGGTCCCACAGAACTGAGGCATCGGTCTCCGAAACCTGTCAGTCTATATCGTGAGACCTCCAGAAGTTCTTTGTCTGATGACCGAAGCCTCCTTATAGAGTCGTGTTTCTTTATGACATCAGTTGGATATGCAGGGGCTTGATTTGTTACACATTTGTAAACCATGGAAAGAATTTTGAACTCCATGCGCCTGTGAACGGAAGCCAGTGAAGCTCACGGAGCACTGGAGCGGGTTTGAAAATGCGAAGATCTCGGTAGATCTACGTAGATCTCGCCGAATGGGCAGTTTCATTCTTTGCTTGCTATCTAGCCAATCGTAGACGAGCGTAGATTGAGCGAGGCAGCTTGAGAGGTGCCTAGCTTTTAAGATTCAAGATGGCGGACAGCATGAGTACAGTGCGCGCCGCCATCTTGGAGACAAATGTTCGGCGTGGATGCGTTGACCTGCATTCGATGTGTAAACTGTAGGAGGTTTCACGATCTATTAATGCATTCAACATACTCCTTTGATAAATTAATGCTGTGCATGGCTTATATTTTCTTTGGATGGGTTGCTAGTATCTCGAAATAGAGCGTTTTCTGAATGAACCGGCAACACGTCGGCCATTGACATGTGGCTAGTTCACCTCTTGTCGTGACGTCTACGCATGCGCATTAGTTCGTCACGTTGGGTAGTTTTTTTTATAGCTAGCTCTTACTGCGAAGCATGATCTTGCGACCAAGATCGACTACCTATTTTCAAACCCGTCCCTGGTGTTATGTCGAACCACTTGGGCGGTCGCTTCACTAATCTTGCGGCTGAGTGCTGCAGACGCTGCAGTTTCTTGATGCCCCCACAAAATATTTCTGCGTACTGCCTTACGCGAGTTAGGACTGGTTTCATGCGGGTCGGTCTCGTATTGTTGCTGCCCGGCGCTAACCGTGTCAACAAAACTATTGGCTAATTTTAGATTTTCTACTGGGACCCCTTACACTTATCTGATATACGTCTGCTATTAATATCGATTTTTAAGGCTCACATGGAGCAAAGAGGATTGGGGGTTGGGGGGGGGGGGGGGGGGGGGGGGGGAAAAAACCACAACAACCAATGGAGAAGCTAAAATTGTCATCAAGAAAGAAGAGTTGGATTATGTCGAAGAGAGATGGATAATGCAACTGCTGTGAACATTCTAGAAGGAACGGGAACATTGTAGCGAAATCAGACTGTTTACATCAGCCTCTCCGCTAAATCGTTGCCTGGTCACGTGGTTGAGTCGGGCTAAATTTGTCATGGCTGTGTCACGTGACGTCAGTCTCGAAAGCCCCTGGAGTGTGGAGTACGTTCACCTCTGTTCTGGTAGGTTCTGGAATATATGTAAAAGTACTTTTAAAAAGCACCACAAAGCGACAGAGAGAGAAAACGAGAGAGCAGATACGACAGAGTTAAGGTGAGAGCTTAAGTAGAGGATAAACGAGTCCTCCTTTGTAAGGAGTGAGTCCTCTGCGGCATTGCACGTAGATTGAAATTGTTACAACAAAGTGGTTTACTGATTGTCACCGCTGTGTATCGACCAGTGCGTGAATAAAGCTTATCGAAACGACCACCAGCTTTTGTGAACTTCGACTTCGGTGCAAGCTAGGAGAACCCTCTGTATAACAGGATATTGCAATGAGAGCGAGTGCAACACAACACGTGCGTTTTTTGCTGCTTCTGTAAAATGAATCGATTTGCAGATACACGGTTATTATCGACCAGTGACAATTTTAAAAAAGAGGGTAAGGAGTATCAGATCTATTAATATCGTCCAATGAAAGTATCGACGAACACTATGTTCAGTCTCACGTTTTTTTGTTGTTGCGACAAGGAGGCGTCTGGACACAGCCCTGCGTTTAAGACGACCTACCGGTAGCTGACCGGTAGCCGAGACACCAATGTGCATCCTTGAACGACTTGTTATGACCGAACGGTAGCGAAGATGGCTTCCGTGATGCCTTCTCAGCGTCGCGGATTGCGCTTCTCAACCGAATGAGTAAACCAGCAGCTGCAGACTGCTCGTTCCTTGTGGAAGCTGATGAAATACGTTAAGCTGTAGCTGTGCATGAATGCTCGGCATCGGTCGAATCAAAATTTAAGTCAAAACGACAGTGCTGACCTGGTGTATGCAATAGTATTTCGATGCTCACTTCAATGGAGGTTACATAACAAACTAAGGGCTAATGTAAGATATAAGAGTTGCTTCCCTTGAAATTGTTTCGCCATCTGTCGTGGAAATGTTTGCTCACATCTTGCCTGATAATTATTTCAGAGCAGTTATTCTTTATTATCATTTAAAAAATCAGCCTAACTTCTTGTAACGTCTCGCATAGGCTGGGTAATAATCAAAGGTCGAAATTCGTGCCACAGCGCATATTTGTGTTGGCGACTTTCTTCCTTTCCCCGAAGGCAGCCATTTTGTTAAAACAGGCGCAACAGCGTTCCGGCGCGGTATCTACCGGTCGATACCGGTAGGCCTCTTGAACGTACTACAGATTCAACAATGACGTCACAGCCGGGAAGGGAGAGAACTCAAAAGAGACGCCATAACCCAATTTTGCTTCGTCACGTCCCTAACTCCGCGTCACGCCAGACGATCAAACTCATTACAAATCTGTGAAGACGCTCTCCTCAGCTCCCGGGAGATATGTCTCTCCCGTTGCATCGTACCGTGCGCTAACTTGTAATTTCCGACCGAGAAAATGCTCGCAAGATCAAAACACGAAGCCAAGATAGAACTGAATATATAGGCTCGCGTGTCAGACTGAAACAAATCATGAGCGAACCAGAAACCATTCTGCCTCACTTGGAAAGTATCATGGAAGCAATTATTTTTAGGCCACCCCCAAAAAATTGAGTCACAACGTGCCCTCTGTTGATTTTATGCAGCGTTTCCAACAGAAAAC
>JAWQFJ010018716.1:2500-7500 GCA_034096865.1 Theodoxus fluviatilis
CAGTCAACACAGTGACAGTCAACACAGTGACAGTCAACACAGTGACAGTCAACACAGTGACAGTCAACACAGTGACAGTCAGCGCACTGACAGTCAGCACACTGACAGTCAACACAGTGACAGTCAACACAGTGACACAGTCAACACAGTGACAGTCAACACAGTGACAGTCAACACAGTGACAGTCAACACAGTGACAGTCAACACAGTGACAGTCAACACAGTGACAGTCAACACAGTGACAGTCAACCTAGTGACACAGTGACAGTCAACACAGTGACAGTCAACACAGTGACAGTCAACAAAGTGACAGTCAACAAAGTGACAGTCAACACAGTGACAGTCAACACAGTGACAGTCAACACAGTGACAGTCAACACAGTGACAGTCAACACACTGACAGTCAACACAGTGACAGTCAACACAGTGACAGTCAACACAGTGACAGTCAACACAGTGACAGTCAACACAGTGACACAGTCAACACAGTGACACAGTCAACACAGTGACAGTCAACACAGTGACAGTCAACACAGTGACAGTCAACACAGTGACAGTCAACACAGTGACAGTCAACACAGTGACAGTCAACACAGTGACACAGTCAACACAGTGACAGTCAACACAGTGATAACCAATTTGGAGCACACCAAGCGAACATCTAGCAACGCGGGGGGGGATTATCTAGAAAAATAGTCTTAAAGTATTGAGACCTGATGATGATGATGATGATGATGATGATGATGATGATGATGATGATGATGATGATGATGATGATGATGGCTGTTCCTGGGATCCGAGGATCATCTGGGTTGGTGCCATCATGCCCTCTGGTGGCTATGCAGGCCAATCCTAGAGTGGCATATTCTGCCACACGTCGGGCATGGGAATCCCAGGGGCGGGTTTCAAAATGCGAAGATCTCGGTAGATCTACGTAGATCTCGCCCAATGGGCAGTTTCATTCTTTGCGAGCCAATCGTAGACGAGCGTAGATTGAGCGAGGCAGCTTGAGAGGTGCCTAGCTTTTAAGATTCGAGACAAAAGTTCGGCGTGGATGCGTTGACCTGCATTCGATGTGTAAACTGTAGGAGGTTTCACGATCTATTAATGCATTCAACATACACCTTTGATAAATTAATGCTGTGCATGGCTTCTATTTTCTTTGGATGGGTTGCTAGTATCTCGAAATAGAGCGTTTTCTGAATGAACCGGCAACACGTCGGCCATTGAAATGTGGCTAGTTCACCTCTTGTCGTGACGTCTACGCATGCGCATTAGTTAGTCACGTTGGGTGGTTTCTTTTTTAGCTAGCTCTTACTGCGAAGCAAGATCTTGCGACCAAGATCGACTACCTATTTTGAAACCCGCCCCTGGGCAGGTGGGCTCCGGGCAGCCGATGTCTTCCTTCTCCTTTGCCTCTCCTCCACGGCCTCTCTCCTAGATGTTTCGAAGGTCTCAGCTCCGGGCATTGATGAAGCTCTCCAGCTGTCTCTGTCGCTGGCCATGCTTTCCCAGTCATCTGCTCGGATACCGCCCATATTCAGCTGTTGCTTCAGTTGGTCCTTGAAGCGCTTCCTTGGAGCTTCTCTGACACGCCTTCTCTGGCATAGTTCATGAGACCGTATACAACTACAGTACATGTATATACTGTACATACAGTATATACAGTAAATAATGAAGTTCTTGACAGGTAATTATTTGAATCATTTACACACCTCAGGAAGGAATTCCTTTAATCAGCAAATACCTTTATTACTTTGCGACTGCATCACGAATCCTATGCACAAGATGACTCAAGTTGTTGTGTTGTCCATTGATTCATTTAGTATTCAAGTATCTTTAAAGTGTCTTACTTTCATTAATAATGAAGAAGTGCTTTCAACAGTGAAGCAGTTTGGGACTCGGATGCGGGGGAAAGATCCCTGTGTAAATCAAGACGCTTATCTTCGACCAAATTTAGAATATAGGACATTCTCATTAACGTACCCTGCAGGAGTTATCCTCGGCGCTCTCTGTCGAAAAACAACGCGTTAGGTAGAACCACCTAGTTCCGGTCGATTCTCGAAGCGTCTGCAATGAATAGTAGATCTTTGCTAGATCGCTCAAAGTACATGTATGTGGGGGTGGAAAACAGTACTGTCATGTAAAGCTCGAATGAGTAGCAGCAGATAACTGTTTAGTTCTGGCTTGAATTGACAATTTCGATTCCCTGGTCTGGCGAGGACCGAAAATTCACTATCGAGTGGATGAGTGATCAACTTGCCCGCACGGCGTAATGTATAGGCCTAACTTGTAAGATCGGATCGATGATGACAAGAAAATGGCATTAAAACACACAAAAAGTTTCATTACAACTAAAATCACCGATTATATTAATAACTGACCATTTTTGCACTTACAGCTAGTACTCAAACTTTACAACGCAAACAAAACACACCTGCGGGGAGTGTCGTGGTCTCGCATCAAAACTAAATGCACGAGTGATCGTTTCACTATCTGATCCGACATGGTCTTCCAGCAAACAAGCAACTACTGCAACTTCAGGAAGTTATTGAAATCTCAAAGTGTGATGTCAGACATCGATTGACCGAATGAGTTCGACTGCAACTGCCGGTTGCATTCTCGGGGGTCGGCTCTCTATTGCGGAGGGCCGCTATTGCGGGGGGCCGCTATTGCGGGATTTTTTCAACAAAAGTTCCTCGGGCAAGTTTGATTCTTTTGTCCTAAAACGCATAAAAACCATAATATTTTTGTAACTTTTTTTTAAAAACTAATTTTTTCGTTTTTCTATTGCGGGGGGCCGCTATTGCGGGATTTTTTCAACAAAAGTTCCTCAGGAAAATTTGATTCTTTTGTCCTAAAACGCATAAAAAACCATAAAATGTGTTAGTTTTTTTTTCAACTTAGAAGAATTTTCGGGTTTTTATCTTTAAAAAATCCCGCAATAGAAAAAAAACCCGAAAATTTTTCTAAGTTGAAAAAAAGAGTAACATACATTTTATGGTTTTTTATGCGTTTTAGGACAAAAGAATCAAAATTGCCTGAGGAACTTTTGTTGAAAAAGTCCCGCAATAGCGGCCCCCCTCAATAGAAACAAAAACTAAAAAATTTCTAAGTTAAAAGAAAGTAACAAAAATATTATGGTTTTTTATGCGTTTTAGAACAAAAGAATCAAATTGCCCGAGGAACTTTTGTTGAAAAAATCCCGCAATAGCGGCCCTCCGCAATAGCGGCCCCTCCCCCCATTCTGGAACATTTCGTCTGCACTGAATACTTTAGATCGCTCAAAGTATGTGAGGGTGGAAAACAGTACTGTGTCATTTGCCATAACCATCGTGGCAAAATTATTGGTGGAAAAGTTGTCAAGCTACATGGCATTCCAGCAAACAAGAAACTACTGCAACTTCATGAAGTTATTGAAATCTCAAAGTGTGATGTCAGACATCGATTGACCGATCGAGTTCGACTGCAGCTGCCGAATCAAACGTAAGCGCTGCTCCCAAGCTCGTTTAAGTTGCTTGTGATCGTTTCGCTATCTGATCCGACAATAATTACTAAACATTGATATCAAAAGCACTATTCAAAATTTTTGGCGGGTGGTCTACCCCGCACAACTAAAATCTACGGTTAATAATATCATCTCCACAAGCCGAACTACGTGAAGTTATACATTACGCCGAGTGCGCGCAAGTTGATCGACTCGATGATAGTGAATTTTCGGTCCTCGCCAGACCAGGGAAACGAAATTGTCAATTCAAGCCAGAACTAAACAGTTATCTGCTGCTACTCATTCGAGCTTTACATGACACAGTACTGTTTTCCACCCCCACATACATGTACTTTGAGCGATCTAGCAAAGATCTAGTATTCAGTGCAGACGCTTCGAGAATCGACCGGAACTAGGTGGTTCTACCTAACGCGTTGTTTTTCGACAGAGAGCGCCGAGGATAACTCCTGCAGGGTACGTTAATGAGAATGTCCTATATAAGGCCATTGAGCACGACAACCACCAGAGCTGAGGTTGGTTTGCCAGGACTATATGCAATCCACAGCAATCCTAAGCAATCAAAGCAATCCAAAAGGCGTTTCCGGTCCATTTTGAAAGTGATCGCTATAATCTTATGCAACGTCCAGACAGTCAGATCTTGTAATAAACCTGTTTACAAAACCAGACAGTCAGTTCTTGTAATAAACCTGTTTACAAAACCAGACAGTCAGTTCTTGTAATAAACCTGTTTACAAAACCAGACAGTCAGTTCTTGTAATAAACCTGTTTACAAAACCAGACAGTCAGTTCTTGTAATAAACCTGTTTACAAAACCAGACAGTCAGTTCTTGTAATAAACCTGTTTACAAAACCAGACAGTCAGTTCTTGTAATAAACCTGTTTACAAAACCAGACAGTCAGTTCTTGTAATAAACCTGTTTACAAAACCAGACAGTCAGTTCTTGTAATAAACCTGTTTACGAAACCAGACAGTCAGTTCTTGTAATAAACCTGTTTACAAAACCAGACAGTTTGCTTTTTCGTCCCAATTTTGATACCGACTCTAATAGGATTGCAGCCATCACTTTCAGACAAGACGGAAGCGTCCTTTGGATCGCTTTGGATTGCTATGGATTGCTTTGGATTGCTATGGATTGTTTTGGATTGCTTTGGATTGTGTGTTCGTTGGCTGGGAAACCCGCCTCCGCTTGTTACAGGAAGAACAAGTCAAACCACGCGTTCCTAGTTATACACCTCTTTTGAATCGCGTAGGGAGATGCGGTGGAACTTTTCTACCCCCACCCCACATTACAGGGGATGAATGTGTGGGATGATGATCGAGTCTGAAGCAGTCATAAGAAATAAAAGGAGTATTGAATTTGGTTTCTGTAGCATGGAAGAGTGCGCGCGTGTGAGTGCATGTGTGTGCGTGTGTGTGTGTTTGAAAGTGTTCGTGAACAGCTGCTGTGTCGACTGTGTCCAACAGTTCCTCTCCTCGCCCCCCCACCCCCAC
>JAWQFJ010018716.1:12500-13657 GCA_034096865.1 Theodoxus fluviatilis
TACAGAGCAAGCGTAGCACATTTGCATATCACAAATCACTGGTCGTACTTTGTGTTACTACATTATCCACCAAGCAAGCGTAGCACATTTGCATATCATGTATCACCAGTCATATTTTATATTAATTTTCTACATGATCTACCAAGCAAGCGTAGCACATCTGCATATCATGTAACTCAGTCGTTTGTTGCATTGCTACATTATCCACCAAGCAAGCATGGCACATTTGCATATCGTGTATCACCATTAATATTTTATATTTCCATATAATCTACCAAGCAAGCGTAGCACGTTCACAATTAACTCACTCATGCATGGAAGCAAATAAAGACTTTATTAGCAAATTATATACGACCTGAATCATCAAAGTCAACATCGACACGTGTGCTTTGGGGTTAATATGGCCGCTCCAATGCTAGTAGTTCCATAAGCATGCACACAGCGGGGCTACAGTCCTAACACTTCCACCAGCATGCACACAGACTCCAGTCCTAACACTTCCACCAGCATGCACACAGACTCCAGTCCTAACACTCCACCAGCATGCACACAGCGGGGCTCCAGTCCTAACACTTCCACCAGCATGCACACAGCGGGGCTCCAGTCCTAACACTTCCACCAGCATGCACACAGACTCCAGTCCTAACACTTCCACCAGCATGCACACAGACGACTCCAGTCCTAACACTTCCACCAGCATGCACACAGCGGGGCTCCAGTCCTAACACTTCCACCAGCATGCACACAGACTCCAGTCCTAACACTCCACCAGCATGCACACAGACTCCAGTCCTAACACTTCCACCAGCATGCACACAGCGGGGCTCCAGTCCTAACACTTCCACCAGCATGCACACAGCGGGGCTCCAGTCCTAACACTTCCACCAGCATGCACACAGACTCCAGTCCTAACACTTCCACCAGCATGCACACAGACTCCAGTCCTAACACTTCCACCAGCATGCACACAGCGGGCTCCAGTCCTAACACTTCCACCAGCATGCACACAGCGGGCTCCAGTCCTAACACTTCCACCAGCATGCACACAGCGGGCTCCAGTCCTAACACTTCCACCAGCATGCACACAGACTCCAGTCCTAACACTTCCACCAGCATGCACACAGACTCCAGTCCTAACACTTCCACCAGCATGCACA
>JAWQFJ010018717.1:5000-12500 GCA_034096865.1 Theodoxus fluviatilis
TGACTCTTTAGTTACAAATGGTTGAAAGTGAGCACAAAATGCTAATAAATTGTTGTATTTGTAATAGCCATGAGCTTCAATAGAAACAAGTTATTGTTGATAACACAAGGCAATTAAATCATGGTATTTCTTGTCTTGCTCGATCGCTCGATCGCTCCGTCTCTCGCTCGATCGCTCACTCGCTCTCCTACTACATCACTAGGGTATGCAGGTCCAGAAGCGTAATCAATAATTGTTGCGGTGTTGCTGAGACGCTCTCGCGTATCAATGCCACATGTTCATGTGCTAGACCTAGTGTCTTGATGCATATCCGTTTGCGTTTTGTAAGTTGTTTTTCGAAAAGTGCATAGGGTTTATCAGAATAAAATTGTGTTAGTTGTCTCTCTCGCTCTATGAAATTATTGCGGACACAAGACATGCCGGGGATAAAACTGTGATCAATCAACATGCAAAAAACCGCAAGTACTGTGACGTCACCCAATAAACAGCTTTCCTCGTTGCATGTCCAACACGGCCCAGACGATTCATCGTCATCGCCGATGTAAAACTTAGCAAGAAATATCAAACAAAAATATTCAGAGGGATCTACCACTCACGGTTTTAACTTGCCTTTCAATCAGGCAGGCGCGCCTTGATGTGAGTCATAAAAGATGGCAGGCACAGGAACTCCCGAGGACTGACACAAGCACTTTTGACGAGGCCAGCTCGGATGCAGACGAGCAAGACGTACGTGCGTGTGAATGAAAGACCTGCCATGCGCGTTATTTGTGGCTGGAGAAACGATTTGTCACCGGCAGAATAGCAAGGCACCAGGGTGTCGCTTGTCTTTGGAGTCAATGCGGCCTATTGGAAACACTTTCTTCCAAAAACTATCGTCATGCTTCGAATGATGAATAGTTCCCGTTGGAGGCAAGGCGAGAGGACTGATATAGGGGAAGACATTGTGACTCTCGAGCCATAAACCTTTCCGCACATGCAAATGAAGCAATTCGCGCTGGCACAGATCTGATTTATAGGTTCCAAGGGTGGAAATATTGCTCCTTTTTGATGCTGGGGCGCTTTGCGGTAATCTGTTGTTTCATCATTTGCAAATAGCGCCCTAGAAGACATGACGTCGATATTCAAATCCCGGCCTTCACTCGACTGGAGCGAATTGCGATGAAAGGACCGGCACAAGTTTTCAGTGATCTTCATCAGCAACACCTGCCTAAGTCAAAGGAAATGCAGAGCTAGGGAGGATTGGCCGAAATGATCATCCTCCTCGGCCATCACCTTGGCAACTGTCGTTGCAGATCTCTTACTTGCGTGCAACAATATGACTTCTGGGGTTGAAAATGGATTTTCCCGTGCTCAAAACATTCCTTGGAAAAAAGCATTGCTTATAAAAGCTTTCAAGTAGGTTTGTGACGTTAACAAAGAAGCATGCCGCTTTCAAATGAATGCTTTGAAAATACAAGTAGACTGTCCTATATTGGGGGAGGGGGGGGGGGATACAAGAACACGAGGAAACAAAAGCCAACCTAAACCCTGGGAAACGTGCAGTTGATCATTTTCTTTGAAGTTTCATATGATTCAAAGTCACGTTTTAAGGGCATGTAATTGTAAATGTGACCTGATCCTACAAAAGTTGTAAAAAGTCTCTGAAAAGAAATCCAGAAACCCCAAAGTGTCTGGTCTAAGTTTAGTTAAAATCAAGTCTAGCTATTGAGGTAGTTTTGATTGTTTATGTAATGAAATGATAATATAAGATACACATTGTACTAAAAAAATAATCTTAGAAGCGACTCGCGCGTAGCTTTCACAGGGCCTCACCCAGGTTTCTTAAGCGCTGCGAAAGCTGCGCTTGAGTGACTGCTATTTGGTCTTTGTCGAGTGCAACGTGTTCATTTCTTCCTGAAATCTAGCTCTTACTAGCTTCTTGATCCTTCTTCTAGCATCTCCGGGAGTTTTGTAGATAATCACATTCTAAGAGATATATGAATTAACAGTTTTAGAGAAGCGTTCACCTTTCTGTAGGGTCCAAAATCACCGATTCTGCGTGAGCTGAGTGGAATATTTGAAAGTCCTGTAACATCGTAACTGGCGCATTGTACCTAAGTCTGACGTTGGTGGTCTGTTATAGCTTTCTCTGCCCTCTGACATTTAATTTTGTCGGGAAAAGTTTTTTTTAACGCACATGCTAAGGACGTTTTACACTCACTGTCTCTCTCAACTTCAATGGCGTTTTCTCAAAACGACTGATATGGGGACAGTACATTACAATCTGCAATAACTTTATTTTGAATTATCCGATTTCCATCATTCTTGCACCAATTTAAACTCAATTATTGTTCTTTTTAAAGATAAAAATAGTAACTCAAAACCTTTAAGTTAGGGTCATACAATACCATTAGGAAAATCAAACTGAACGAAATGACTTTTGAGATGATAATTTCAAACCGCACGCCCTACTGACTTCCTCATTTTACGAGAAGGAAAAACCACGAGAGATGACGAGAGGAAAAAAATCATCGAGCGAAATAAACAAGGAATGTCATGTCTGGCGGCCTTTTAGCACATGACCTGATCCACTGTAGGTTTGGTCTTTTGGCTCATCAAACTCGTGATGGAACTCGGTTAATAAATAAACTGAATGGACTTCCTTCTCTCTTGTAGAATAATTGCATTGGTATGCTAGGGACGAAATATGTAGAAAAACGTATCTGTCCAGACCACCACCTTGTGCGCTACACGATTGACGTCGGCTCCATTTAAGGCAACGGAATGACGTCAGTAAATGCTCCACCTGTAGTTGAAACTGTACATCATGTTTGTGTAAACGTAATTTTATTTGATGGCTGCAAAGGTTCTCTTTATGATAACATGAACTATCCGTGTTTACAACTGACTTGCTAGATGTGGACACAAATGTAGTAGTGAGTTTCCATCATGTGAAAGTATGAAATATGTCTACCCACTCATCAACCAACACCATCCCACCCCATACCACTCTCACCCACGTCAATCCCCATACCCCCCTAAGAGATTCTTTAAAAGTTTCACTCTGGAGTTTATATTGTTCTCCTATTACCCTATTGACAAGACCTAAACGTAAATGCATAATGGTAAATACTGCCTTTTTTCTAGTTCGGGCCAGTATCAGCACGCAATATATATATAATACCACTGAGCCGAGTAGGAACACGGTAACAGCAGCTATGGGACCTACTACTGAGCTGAAACAGGCCTTCAGGGACGCACGTCGGTCGAAAAGAATCGTCGACACGACGGAAAGAGTGATAAGTCACAGCGACAAGATGGCGTCGACAACAGCGACAGGTACTTGTGCTTTTGACCTTTTCGATTCGAGTCACTGGACAAAGTTTTCGAAAAACTGCACCGAGGACGAATGGAAATGTTTCGAGAGATTGGAGCGAAAGTTTAGAAAGAGCATCGCGACCAAACCCATTACTGTCAAGAGAAATCTCCCCACTCCCGTCCTGAGAAGTGGTTGCGTATCGTCTCCCTCCTGTCGCACACTTTCTTCCGAGACGGCATATTTCAAAACACAAAACCTAACAGATGCCCCTACAGTTTCGCCTTCCTGAAATTTGCCAGATGAATATTACGCCACCTCCCCACTGAGATCCCCGAAGACCTTTTGATCAACGATTCGCCAGAATGCTGTGCAGACGAAATATACTTCAGACTGACAGATGCTATAAATAACATCGCGCCTTGTTTATGTTGCGCCTTGTATATATATATATACACAAAGCTAATGGAAAACGTAAATTTGATAACCACATATCTCGAGAATATTGCATTATTGAAAATAGCCATGAACGCTAAATCCTCCGTACAAGTAGCACACGGTAGGGTTTTTCCTCCGTTCATCCAGTCTCCTCTCCACAAACTAGAAACTGCCGCTTGAGTTTTCATGGGCGTCTTGGTTCTCTCTATGAGCATTGAGTGAATTTATTATCTATTAAATTTCTCCAGTTTGATGTTTATCGAGTCTAATATTAAGTTCTTTTAGTTTAACTAACGCTTAATCATGTTTTTTATATATGTTGTAGTGTGAATGAATGTTTATGTGCCGGGGCTAAATGTAAAATACGTGTTCTCTGCCTTATTTATAACTCTAATGAATTCCATTCCTTTCAATTCAGTCTTTGAAGTCAATGAAGGTTGCGACATTTTCCCTTTTCTTTCCAAAAAGGGAGGAGAATGAGGATGGGGTGAAAGGGAATGGGATGTGGAATGGATAAGGGACGGGGATGAGGGGAGGATTAGGTAAAAACGGCTGAACTGTGAAGTCGTGGATTACTGGTGACTTTTTGAGGTTTTCGTTAAAGCGTTTCAAAATGCTTTCTAACCAGTTTGAGCATAAAAGCGTGGGATTAGCTTTCTTTATGAGTAGAAAGATTCCCTCGAGCCTTTTTTACACAGTCACTAGACATGCTTGTTCATTGTATGCAAATGAGGAGGAGGAAGCGCTCGTGAATGCTAGGATTCACTTGAGAAGAGATCTATGTAGACTTCGTGCATATGAGGCCGACGTACATGTTTGTGGTGTTACTCTAACCCCCAATAATTTTAGCAGTATCTTCTCGTCTCTTTGTAAGAAAAAGAAAATGAGAAGATTGAATAAAACTACTATCTGAGACGACTTGTTATTAAGTTTCTCTTACATTTCTGGCATCTCCCTTTCCAAATTCCTGCTCACTCGTGGCAAGAGTTTTGGCAAGTCTTCACTTGTCATTGCAAACATCGCGCTCGCACGTTGCCAGAACAGGTTTCTGTCGAGTTGCCGCGGAATAGGTACACGTTCTATGCTTATTGCTCGCGACAAAGTGTCTGCAAACAGCCAATCAGATGGGCTGTTGCTTTTGGCGTAGAGGCAGAGTTGTGTCCATCCAGTTGTACTAACGGTGGCCTTACCTTTCCACGATTCGAAACTTTTATGGCTTCTTCTACTTAACCAGTCAGTTGGAGGATGTTCTGACGCCTAATATGAATTTCGTGTTATGTTTTACATCACCGTATATTTCTAATGCGTGTACTCTATTGCGAAAAACTTGTCGTCGCATGTTGCAAAGTGGACTAGATCAGGAAACATTGAAAGAGCGCCCGTGTTGAATGCCCGGACGGAGAGAGGAGTCAATAATGGATTCAGGGTGTGATTTAACACCACATGATGTTTTTTCGATTTGCTTGTGGGCAGTTGGTTGGTTGGGGAGTTTGTAATCGCAAGGGACACCACAATCACTATCTGCATGATGACATGGGAAACGTTGGAAAGACATACATCAACAAATCAAGTGTTGCAGGAGAACACATGGTCTTGTGGTAGCGCACGCGCCTGCAAGATGGGGTGAGTGTCCCGGATTCATTTTTCGGCCGATGATCTCGTTTTAATGTTTTAGTGTGGATTTTAAAAACGTCCACTCAGTTCCCATTTAGCTGTATTACCGGGCACAAAAACGTTTTTGTTATATAAAAAAACCTTCCCACGTCTAAGGAAGTCTTGAGCTCGCACACCTCGGTTAACAACCGCTGAGAGTGGGTGACTTGCTGACTTGTCAAGGTAATTCTTTCTGAGCCTGTGGTGTAAGCTTGACTGACAAACCCAATCATATACTATGCACACTTTCTTTCTCAAATCTATCTGTTTGTTCCTGGCCTTGCCAACTCCACGCGCATCCTCTTTTCGGAGCTTGAACGGGGACTCTCGATACCAGTGGGCTGCATGGAAAGACTGCACGAAAAGGTAACAAAGCGACTGATATTTGTTTCAAGCGGTTTCTAGCAAGATGTTGCATGTCGTAAAATGAACATCTTGCATAATGACGAGACGAGTGAAGCGTAGATGTTGACCATTCTCTTTGTTTGCAGATGCTTGTAGAGTTGCCTCGAGATGATGGATACCGGGCCTGACAACCACACTCTTCTTGTGCGTTGGTTGGACTCAACCTGGGTGGTTAGCATCACAGTAGGATCTTTATTATCTGATGTGATCTCGAGCCCTCTCTTCCACCCTTGTTCAACCCCCTTCTTCCTCCAGGTAAAATCGTTGCCTGCATAGGGCAGCCACTGATTGAGCTCTTCTCACAAACCCTAAGAAACTGGCAGCTCGGTCGGACCTGACCGTATGCTGTTTTCATTTGCTTTCTCCTCTGTGCAAAATTCATTTTATACGCAAACAAAACTTTCAGAATATCAGCAGATCCCGCGTTAATTGCTCCTTTTGTCTTTGTTTTAGTCATCTCTCAGATGTCGATTTAATCAAATGTGACCATGCGTGAGAAACACGGTTGAAGTACGAAAAACACTTTTCGATGAAAAACGCTGAGTGAAGTGACCAGCGCACTCAGTCGTGTATACAGTTCCCCGAGTTTTACATCGCCGTAAAAAAGAAGAGGAAAGAGTTCCTATATTAACACGCTTAAAAAAATGTTCGAATGAATATATATTATTGCGGTTGAAGCATCTTATCTTGTAATTTATCCTACGTTTGCTTTGTTTTCTCAAGCATGGTCACGAACATCATACAGACGTGATAAATCAGCTTCTTTGAGTATGCGAGATATTTTTTTCCTGAATACGTTTTTGGTACTAAAAACTAATGCGTAGGGCAATGAAAGGGAACAGCTCAGCTTAGAAATCACAGCCTTTCACGAGCGCTGGCATCCAGCATCAATGTGGATACCGGAGACACCAACTGGAGATCAGTGAGGGAAACTTGCCAGACTTGTAGTGCGGTGGTAAGGAGGAATGCTCCTCGTATGCAATTGCTAGGATTTCATCAAAGGTCGCGGATTCAATCCCCACCAGAGAATCTTAACATTTTTGTCGCCTGCAGGAATTCAGCTCTTTTAAAAGGCTATATGTACGAGGTGCTCGGATGCAAGTGCAGCTGCTTGCCACTGAAACCCTCTCCTTGATCTCATGACAATCACTGATGAAAGGTATTCAAATGGAACATGTTCGCTGTGTTTTCGTTATAAATTTGACCATTTGTCTTATAAAGACAATCCTTTACTGACTCTTTATTTGAGTGACGTTACGATCAGTCCTTAATTTCAAGGAAAGCACTGGAGTCACCATGCAGTATGAAGGCGAAATTGATTTGAAATACAGATTGGATTTCTACAGCCTGCTGCCTGCCGTGTGCAGGCTTGGTTGATTGGTATGCAGATGGCAAAGGAAACAAAGAGATCGATTCGGCCCACATCGTAATGGCTTTACAAGCAAGTCATCATCGACCTTCAAACGAGTGTCTGTCGCTTTGTTTGAAATCAAGCTGACCAATGAGCTTGTCCAGGCTCCTCAAACAGCTATTGTGCATTTATGGAGTCATAACTCAGAAGATTTCAACGAGCTGTTTGATAGTTATGACATCGTGAGATAGGAAGGACTGTTGACTCTAATTTAACGTTTTTGTGTGTGACATCAGACCATATTTTGAGCAAGAGCAGAGCACCTGTTTTCTATCCGCATTGGGTGTTTTATCGAGTG
>JAWQFJ010018718.1:5000-7500 GCA_034096865.1 Theodoxus fluviatilis
CGTCAACATCAAGCATTTTCTCAAAGTTTCGTAGCCACCACTGCAACAGATCGACGGGGGAATACCCTAGGCTGCCAACCAAAGCCAAATACACTGCTTCATCTCTGTGGTAAATTTCATGAGTCTAGAATAAGGGTTGCTAAGGAAAAGGGGGGAATAATGTCTGTAAACTTAAAACGCGTTTTTCTGAAAAAGCGTATTTTTAGGGTTTCGATCATCAAAGTCATGTGAAATCGTGTATGGTAGTCATATTTTCATGACTATTGCACCATTGAAAAGCTTGTTGTGTGCTCGTTTTGAAAACATACAGATCTCAAAATGTTCAAAATGCAACGAGTGACTTATTTTGTGATGGAGGGTCACCAATATGATCTAGCTGAAGTGTTGTGTCCTCTGCACCCATCTTGTACATGCCCCGTCTCCGATGCCAGTTGTAGTGAAAGGGAAATTAGCGAGTAGCGAAGCCCGCTAATGATGTCTTGTACCTCTGCAGGGACTGCCTCACCTGCAAACCACAAATGCCGCTCCAGTTTCTGGACCCCCTTCCCTCCCCATCCATAAGCCTCTCCCCTCCCCCCACCTCTTCCCCTTCACATAACCCCTCACCTCCACTCCCCACTCACGTTCCAACACATTTTTACTTATTTCTGCCTCATCCTATCAAACGTAGACACAACACTGTAGCCAACCTTCTCCACGAATCTTTCCATCTTTTGATACACCTTCCTCTTTCTTTTGGCAATCCTTCTACCTACCCCATTGCGCTTGCGTTGGTCACGACCTAGGGTGCAGTTTCACTCTCACCCTGCCCCCTCATGCTTTATCGCCCTGTTCCGACCTCCCCTCCCGGAGTCGACCAGTGTTCTCAGCACAGAATGGCACCGGCACACGCACGCACACCACCGACGGGTCGGGATCCGAAACGATTTATCCGTTGCTGACTGGCTTGCTGTCACTTCTCACCTAGAGCAGAGCCGCCCCCTCCTTCGAGAGCAACCCTCTTCATGAGGGGAAGCAGGGACGTTTATGTGGATGAGCAAAGGTGGTGGCACGGGAGTGCGAACGCCTGCAGGGTCATGCTGAACTGCTCACATCTTCCGGTTAGCTTGATATGAATCGCCTTGCGTCGAGTGCTGCAGACTAGGTCGTGATGTGAGAATTTTCCCTCAAGGACCGAGGTCGCTGATTCATGGGCTGCCTGGACGCACATGGCCCATCCATCATGTCGCAGGCAATTTCTGCGGCTGTGATTACTTTTCATCACCCCCGTCCCCTTCCCAACAGTGGATAATCGCAAACATATTTCGAGGACGGGAAGACCGTCAAAGAGACTGCCTCGCCGTGTCGACAGGCCATTGGCTGGGCCAGTTCGAGAAGACCTTCGAGTCTTAAAAAAACGTCCAGACTGTATGCGACTTGCAAACAGACGGTGCCTGAAGCCAGCTCATCACGGACTGCCTTTTCCCCGTGTCGCCCGCAAGCTTATCTCGAATGCCATGTTTTCCCTGAAGCCCAGCACCAGTGGCTTCGTTGGGCGCCAGGGGAGGACCTCGCAGAATAATTGTGGGACTGATTCCACCCAAGACCTAGTGTGAGTGCTAATCGCATTCAAAGTGGTTGCCTCTGAAGGCGAGTGGAATTTCTATGACAGCTGTGGAGCAATCCGCGACGGAATCAGAGTCCCTGGTGGTGACTCGTCAAACGGTGACTCTGGGAGGATCAGCTCCTCGAGATAAATGACACCCCATGCTTTGCAGCAAATCTCCAATGGACTGCCCAGCATGAACAACTGCACGTGTGTTTGAACAATTGCAGCCTTGTAGCAATCAGACTTTCATTGACTTTTCTAAGGTTAAAGCGAGTTCAAAAACAGTGTACCTTGGAACATTTTCATTGCCTCCGTTTTTCCATGAGTGAACCACTAATACTCACCGCTGATAGCTACGCAGAAGAAAAGAACCGCGATGGGTCTTAAGCATAAAGAACAACCCAAGAACGATACTTGTTTTCAGAGGTACCGTCCAACCCTCATCTTTACAACACGTTTGATGCAGAGTTGCCAAGGGGAAAGCGCCAGCAAGTTGTCAAACCTTTTTTCACCCCGGTGTCTTTCCTGGCGCCTGGCAAGAGCCATCTTCCGAAGACGGGTTTGAGCTTGTCTTTTTCAGAATTGCTTTCCAGGCAGGCAGAACACGCGATTATTCGTCACGACTTTTCTGCAGAGCCCCATGGCCCGGAAGCAGTCCGATTATGAGTTCCCATGCATTATTCGTCACCGCTCCCAAAAGACAGCAGATGAGAATGTGCACAGGCTCTATCTACGAGGTCTACGCGAGGTTGTCATACGTTTCTCTGAGAAATCTACGTTTGTGAGAGGGCAGCCACAATGCCTTGCTTGTAGCCAGCAGTACTGTCTTGCTTCATGTGAATGGAGTAAACACCAAATGTAAATTCCTGTTGTTAATACACATCGAGCAGCACCCGCGGTATCTCTTTGCAT
>JAWQFJ010018718.1:12500-55000 GCA_034096865.1 Theodoxus fluviatilis
CAATGGAAGAGGAAGACAGAGGCTGGGTACCAATAGAGATGACCCTGAACTCATCAGGGCATCTCTTCAAAACAGGCGAGCCACGTCTCTACAGTTCAAACGCAAATGGGCCCAGCTGACAGTCATTCAGTTTCCTCCAGAACTGTGAGGAGAAGGTTGCTGGAAAACAATATTTGTGCCTGCAAGGCAAGGAAGAAGCCCCTGGTGAATGAACGCCAGAGGAAGCAGAGGATGCAAAGGGCCCAAAACCACAGAAGATGGACAGCGGAAGACTAGTCCAAAGTCATGTTTACCGATGAGTCCAACTTTGAGCTTTTTCCTTAAATCAGGTCATGTAATGGTGCGTAAAAAGGCCTGGAGAAGCTTAAAAGCCTGAATGCCTGGTTCCCACTGTGAAACATGGAGGCAGATCCATCATTGTTTGGGGAGGCATGTCAACCTCTGGTATCGGTGTCCTGACGCTATGTGAAGGCTGCATGAATAGCGTTGCTTACAGAGAGGTTTTGGAGCATGCCATGCTCCCCTCAGCACAGCAACTGTTCCCCACAGACCGGGAGTGGGTGTTGCAGCAGGACAATGCCCCTTGCCATACTGCACGGGCTGCCCATCGTTGGTTGAATGACCATGTCGTCGATGTCCTTTCATGGCCTGCACAGTCTCCAGACATGAATCCCATCAAAATTCTGTAGGACATCTTGAGAAAAGCTGTTTAAGAGGACAAGCCAAGCCTTTAGAAAGAAATGGAAAGTGTTTTGAAGCGGAAATGGGGCCAAATCAATCCTGAACATTGCAAAAAATTCGGTTTCAGCATGGCATCTCGAGTGAAGGCTTCGCTCAAGGCCAAAGGATGGCCTAAGACATTCTGACAGCTTCAGAATTACCCTACTGTGTGCTGAAATTCAACTGAGATGTTAAAACAGTGAAAAATCTTGTTAAAGTTACAATTGTGTCTACATTTCACTCCAGTTACCGTCGCTGTGCATTTCTCCAACTTGCTCGGTCTTTTCGGCATTTTGACATGATTGAAAATAGAAATCCATCTCAAAGTGACTCTTTAGTTCAAATTGAGCACCAAATGCTAATAAATAGTTGTATATGTGATAGGTAATCACGAACTTTAATTAAAAAATAAGTTATTGTTGATAACACAAGGAAATTGAGTCATGGTATTGCATTTCCGCCAAGTGGTATAATAATTTTTCCATATATATATATATATGAGAGAGAGAGAGGGGGGGGGGGGGGGCAGGCAGGCAGGCAGGCAGGCAGACACACACACACACAGAGAGAGAGAGAGAGAGAGAGAGAGAGAGAGTGAGTGTGTGTGTGAGAGAGAGTGTGTGTGAGAGAGAGCGAGAGAGAGAAAGAGAGAGAGAGAGGAGAGAGAGAGAGCGAGAGAGAGAGAGCGAGTGAGAGAGAGAGAGAGAGAGAGAGAGAGAGAGAGAGAAAGAGAGAGAGAGAGAGCGAGAGCGAGAGAGAGAGAGAAAGAGAGAGAGAGAGAGAGAGCGAGAGAGAGAAAGAGAGAGAGAGAGGAGAGAGAGAGAGCGAGAGAGAGAGAGCGAGTGAGAGAGAGAGAGAGAGAGAGAGAGAGAGAGAAGGGGGTGGAGTTGAAGCAAGGCGGAAGAGATGGGAAGGAGGAGGGGGACGCACACGAGGTATTTCTTCCCCGTCTTCAGTCATCGCAGCAGCTGCTGCGGTGTAAATCACACGGCGGTGTGCAGCGAGGGTAGCGTTGGAGCTCGCCACTTGACAGAACCTGAGAAAGAGCAAGTCGTGCCAAGTCTCTCTCGCCTTCCCTGCACTCAAGCGTCTCAACAGCCCCAGTCTGCAACACTCGCCTGCTGTGGAAATGGTGTGTGGGCGAGCTTCTCTGTCATGGCTCATCATCGGATGATGTCTGATACAGCGACTTCGATCTTGATTTTTAGGTCGCGCTTACGGGCACAGATGTTCCTGACATTCAGCCCAGTCGCTGCATTTAAAAGCGATAGAATAGGATTATATAGCCCTTTCCCCAAAGGAAATTAAAAATGCATTCGACTAATGGGCCACACTAGTGGACTCGCTCCAGGAAAGGGGTGCGGACCCCGCTCCGCTTGCGGGCCACAGCATCTAATTTACTGCGTTTTTACATAGACGTTTATGCTCGAAACAGAGCCAAATCGCCTTTACGACTGCTGCAAATATGATATTTATTGTAACCCAATTCAGCTGAAAGCGCATTATGTACACCAGTTTGTCAATTATTCACACTTTATCTCATTTTGTGGGCGGAATAACCGTCCAAGATTGCGTATTTCAGCTAGCGAGCACGCAATAGTTTGTCATTAGAGAATCATAGTAGCGTCCTCCACGAACTGAAATCCACTTCGCAGTGACGATATTCGTATCTAAATCAGGGTGCGCGCGCATCACAAGAAAGTGACGAACTTCGTATGTCTTATGTCGAATAGAACAGCAGACGAATTTCTTTGCTGTGAACGAATTGATCAGAGTAAAGGTCCATTGCTGCCTGGTGAGGAATCTGAAACACCATTATAGAGTAACATTCTTAATCAAAAATCAACATGAAATCAAGTCCCAGACTGGTTGAAAGTACTGTTCCAGGGGCGGATCAGTTCAATTTTTTTTTGGGGGGGGTTCCAAATTTTTTGTTAGCAAGCAGGGGGGGAGGTGGCTTTCCAAGTTTTTTTAAGCAAGTGAAGGGGGGGGGGGATTTCCAATCTTTTTTGAACAAGCGGGGGGGTTGGGAGAGTTTCCAAACTATTTTTAGCTGGCGGGTGGGTGGGTGGGCGGGGGGGGGGGGGGGGGGGGGGGGGGGGGGAAATGGTCTCATCTGGCGCATTTTAATGACAAAAAATTATATATATATATTTCTTAATTTTATGTTGTTTTTTTCTAGGGGGGGGGGGGTCCCGCAAGCATCGCATAACTTGATGTTTTGATTAACTAGGAAGAAAATCGAGCAATTTATAACGTGAAGCGTGACATCTTTTGGGTCGCCATTTTTGGGATGCCAATCTTTTGGAGGCCAACCAGTTGATCGCAAAAACTACGCCTGAAATGTTTACTGTTTGTCAGTCAAGCTCTTTCATTGTTTAAATCAGCAGTTGAAACGACATGGTATCATTTTCTTGTGATTACAGTAACGTTAGGACAACTGAAGAATGCAAAAATACTCATCGAAAACGAGTTCGGCTAATCGTCTGTTTTCACGAAGTACCTATGGGCAAAACCTGCGAATTTTACATCAAAGACAACCGGATGTCACGTGCCAGCACAAAGTGTGACGTAGAATGCAAAAATTCCTCACCGCGAAGTGAATTTCAGTTCGCAGAGGACGCTACTATGATTGCCTATGCTGCGTGGGAGTCACTGCGAATTAAACGACTAACATCGCACCCCTTTCCTCGGACGAGTTCACTAGTGTGGCTCATTAGTGGAAGGGTATTCCGAGATTTTCGTTGATATCTGATTGTCAATTTTCTTTGTGTGCATTCTTTAATTAGTTTGTTTACACAGAATATGGATTATAAAACGATACCACCTCAGAGTAAAAGTTATTTCTAACTCGTATCGTGTCTTTTTCGATACATGACATGTAATTCGCGAAAACGTATTTACGTTGCATCGCAAATTAAGGAATCAGTGGGGTTTCCTGCAATATTTAGGTGTTGTATTATCATGTTACAGTTTGAAGAATAGATATTATGTTGAAACAAAATTTGCAGTCATATATCCACAAGATGAAAGAGTCATAGGCGCTAGACAGCAGAGGATGAACCCAAGAAAAAGCAAACTAGTTTTCTATTAAACAGTGCTGATAGCTTGCTCATTTGAATTTTTATTGCCAAGAGCCAAAAAGGGCAGTCACTGTCCTTTCTTCCCATACAGATCAATAGTTTTGTACCAGAATCGCTTGTGCGAGTGTTGCCGATTCCAGTTCCGATGTGTGTCTGTCTGTGTGTGTGTAAGTATGTATGTGTATGTATGTGTGTATTTGTGTATATGAGTGTATTTGTGTGTGTATGTGTGAGTGTGTATGTGTGTGTGTGCGCGATATATTAACACACACACAAACACACACATGCACACACACACACACACACACATGTACGCACGCATTTACTATAAACACCGTTATCAGTATCACTCCCTCGTTTAGCGTTTTGTATTTACCAGTCCGATTTTCTTTGATTAAATGCAATACGCCACTGACAAATAGAAATTTCGTGCAATACGCTTTCTAAATAAAGAACAGTCTTGACACGTGCAGGTCTTATCTTCGGTGCTGTTGATGGCACCAACACAAAACGCCGACTGATGCTTTTGGAAGAACTCGAGGAAGTGACTGTGAACACTCCACGAAAGCGTCAGGGAGTCTGTGGTGATTCCCGGAGGGTGCGCGGAGTTGGAAAAGCAGGGTCACAGGAAGGCCATACCCAGGGTCTGCACTCTTTTTTGCGTGCATGAGGGAATTGTCCAAATCCTATTTGGGGTGTTGTGCTTCGCGTGCACGTCAGTACTCGTTGTCAGCCACAGACCACTGCACTGCGCAGACCCTTTCTCTCTTTGATATTACCCATTCTTACCTTTCATTTCGTCTCCACTCGCGTGCGTGTGTGTTTTATTTAATGCAGTGCGCTCCAGGAGTTGAAGGATCAGTTTCTATCCATATCTTTGGTCACACCGATGCTACTTTGTTTCATATAAAGACGAGAACTCGAAATGTAACTCAATCCTCAAGCAATTTAAATACTCACGGTAATTCTAACACTAAAAGAGTAAATGATTACATTTGCCTTACTTCCGAAGGATTCAGAAAACAACCAATGTTACTGTTCCAGGCTTTATTATAACAATGTCCACGACAAAACAAGACGTAAAAGTTTCGAGTAGAAACTCTTTTTCGGGACAACACAAACAAAAAGACAACACTTAGCTCAGTGACTGGTATGGGCGGAAGGAAATGAAGTTGTCCGATACCACTTATTAGCAGTCGTCGTCGTCATAATTGTCGTCGTCACTGTCTTCGTCGTCGTCTCATCACCATGGTTAGTCACTAGTTAAAAAGTAAAGGTGTTTCTGAAGCATCGAATACATAATCGCAACACTGCATTGCACTTGCACGACACCGCACAAAGACTCCATCTCTGCGTGGAATACTTGATGCTTCTTGCATTGCGAGTGTCAAGCTTGTAGCCACAATGAATGCCAAATGTGATCGTAACTCCAGGGTGACGAGTGCCAAATAAGGGTCGGCACAGCGGCCAGATGGCTTTCTCTTGGGACACCGTCCACCATCTTCTCAGTTGGGCCTGCAACAAGGCCTTGGTCTTCCCCACCCACATCCCGTCCCCCTACCCTCTCCCCCTTCCCCTTCCCCCTCTACTCCTCCCCCACTCCCCACCCCCCATGGTCCTCGGAGTCTGTCGTTGGTCATGCCGCCCTCACAAAACAATGACGGCCTGCAGCAAGCTTCGGCGCTGCCATGGGCAACGATGATGCCGGTGTGCTCGTTGTCTGGAATTGTTCGACGTCTTGGAACGTTGCAACGACGTTTTGTCAATGTTTGAACGCCACGACAACGTCACAACTATAAGTCCACTGTTGCCTTGAAGGTATAACTGTTGGTATCATCTATAGCACTGCTGTTCTCTGTGATGTAACATCCTTATGTTATGTCTGCAAGGGTAGGCATTTTTGTTAATTTATCTATACGTTCTCTCCATATTGCATTCGTGTTTCACATACTGTGAATACACTTACTGCATCAGATGCTCGATCGCCAGTCTGTAAACGTTTGTTCATTCATTCATTCATTCATTCATTCATTCATTCATTCATTCATTCATTCATTCATTCATTCTATTGAAGAGCTTGATATGCAGCTCCACCTAGGCATACTGTTCTGTGAAATCCATCCGGACGCTTATTGCAAACTCCAAATTGGATAAGAGTCGTTTAGCTCGCTTGCAAGGTTTATTTTCTTCTTTTCTTCATTCTATCTGTCCGTGGTCTGCGTGTGTCTGTGTGTCTCTTTGTGTGTATGTAAATATGCACGTCTGTCTGTCGGACCATCCGTCCGTCCGCCCGCTTGATTTTCAGTCTGATCCACCGTCCGTCTGTTTGACTATACGTCCGTCCGTCCATCATTTGGTCTTGTAAGTCTGCTTGGCTCAGTGTATGTGTGTGTGTGTGTGTGTGTGTGTGTGTGTGTGTGTGTGTGTGTGTGAGTGTGTGTGTGTGTGTATGTGTGCATGCGTGCGTACGTGTGTCTGACTTATTTGATTGATCGATCGATTGCATGTCTGTTTTTGTGTGTCTGAGTGTCTGCGTGTCTGTGTGTTTACCTCCCCTCCCACCCACCCCCACCTCCACCCCTGTCTCTTCCTCTAGCTCAGACGCTCTCTCGTTGAGGTTTTGGCTTCTCAGACTTAAAAAACCCTTCTTAGGTTGCAGCTTGAGTTTCCCAGGCTTCGAATTTTCAACCAAGCAAATGAACTTTTGCAATCGTATTTCTGTCACACGGTGTTGTTGATGGAGGAGGGTTAGTCTTCAAAGGTCACATAGTAACCTCTCTGACCTTTGATCTGGTCTTCAATATATGTCATGCTGCCACGGGCTAGTAATTACAATGATGACAGATAAACGTTCCTGCATAAACCCAGTGTCATTTACAAAGTTGAAATGGTGGTGTGTGCGAAAAGCTTAGAAATAAAAGCTTACGAGTCTTATATTTTTTCTGTCTATGTGTGTATGAGAGCGCGCACGCGTAAGCTTGCATATGTGTTTGTGTGTGTTTATGCGCGTGCGTGTATACTCGTGCGTGTTAGTGGAAAGTTTCCACTGAGCAATCATTAAAAGCAGGGCGTTGTTTTACGCTACCGGAAGTAGGCTTTGCTAGTGAGGAGGTTACTGGAACAGCTTCGGAAGACATTCATAAGCAATACGAAATCATAATTATAATGTGACGAATAGGACATACGTAGTAACGTATCCCGAAAGATGATTACCGTTTCCAGAAAAGCAACGGTGTCGAGACCAATTTTTGAAATAATCCAGTTAGACTCGCGAATGCTTTATTCCGACTCTTTCCTAACATTCATTATAACAAACGGAAACTACGTCCTATCTCTTTCTGTGTTTCCGTACATGTTATTGTTCGTTCTTCAGCGTTACTCATCTTTTTTCGAGCACACTCTGACACCCCTGTGTGGGCAAATTGGTTTTCTCTTTAATTAATTTAAAACAGGAAACAGGAAGAGATAATTTAATGGCTACAACTGACGGCAGTGCCTGCAACTTTCCTTACGACACTTCGCGATCTGTCAGGCCAACAGGCCAGCAGTGGTGTACACTGCTGCTCGGGCTCAGCCACGTTCTCTTTGGATTGGTTTGCACTTTCTGCCACAAAGGGCTCAGGCCAAGCAAGCGAAGTTACTCGGTTCACGCACTGCAGTGAAACCACGCCAGGATCACGAGGAGCATCCTTTTGAACGAATTTATGACCGATTTTACGGCCTGAGCAGAACTGCTCACAAGCTTTTATGCAGCTAATAGACTTTGATGGTTTCGTTTAACTTTAAGCTTTTGTTGTTGATCTCTTTTGCTTACTTGGTAATTTTGCTGCGAAAGACCCATACGTTTCCTTGCATGGCAGATGATAACGCATCACCGTTAAGCAAAAAATCAGGAGAATTGTCGTGTAATCCGGACACGTTCTCAAACCTTATTGGAAAGAAATCAGTGCTGTGACGATTAGCATTGCGTTGCGTCTTCGTAAAGATGGTGTTACATAAGCATACGTCCTAGGAGCAGTGGATATCTTGAAAGATCCTAAACAGAGCTGTTACACCGAGTCACTTCTGCGTTAAGTCTATCATACACCGTTTGCGCATGATTGGTATTAGCACTAAAATAGCCTACCGCAATTAAACAGCATGTTCAGAAATAACCAACTACAAAGATGTGCCTTCATCGGACTCGTCAAACCCACAGTTCTTGCGATGTAGGGAGAGGTAGAGAAGCGCGCTTCAGATCAAAATTATGGTTTTGCCTATGTCGTTAAAATTTACGCTTGTGAGAATAAACCGAACGATCAAGGTTTTACGTAGCTCTCTTGGCAAATGCAAAGCGGAAAACCAGCTTTGAATCCGCGTGTGTTTTCTCGACACTTCAAAACATCGGGAAGCACAGAAGCAGGAACACTTGTCTGGGGATTCGCTTACCCCAGAATTCTCGCACGGCGTCATGCCATCTCACAGAGGATTATCATCTTGCTGTCTGAGTCTAATTTGCAAATGTACTTTCTCACCGTATGACATTCTCGAGAATAACGAGTTTTCCCGTGAGTTCTGAAGGGTAATGCTCCCATTACACTTCAAGTGGTCTCTTTGTGAGTTTCCTGTCTCTGACTTTCTTTTTTTCTCTCGTATGCAGGTGTTGTGGGGGGTTCATAGACATTACCGTGTGATGCAGAAAAAGCGATAAAAGAAAAGAAAAAGATCGACATAAGACGGGAAGGGTTATTTTTACAAATGTTTTCCTTGGAGGCGTCAGCACAATTTGTGAGGAACAAACGGACTGATGGACAGACGAACAAATAGATATACAAACAGACACAGACGGACGGACGGACGGACGAACGGACGGGCGGACGGACGGACAGACGGACAGGCAGGCAGGCAGGCAAGCAGGCAGGCGAGCAATCAGGCAGGTAGGCACACAGACAGGCAGGCAGGCGAGCAGGCAAGATGGCAGGCAGATAAAATAGCAGAAAGAAACGAAACGGTAGCATCAAAACAGAGAGAGAGAGAGAGAGAGAGAGAGAGAGAGAGAGAGAGAGAGAGAGAGAGAGCGAGAGAGAGACTCGTTTTTCCTCACCTATTCGTTCCATAGTAAACACAACGAACGACTACATATTCTGAGCTTCGACTGCAGTCACTCACTTTGATACTGGAACTTAACTGGACCAGAAGCACATTATTGATACAACGGCCTGACGATGCATGGCGACTTTCTAGTAATGCATTGCAGATGCAGGGATGTGGAATGAGAGCAACAATGCTGCGCTAGATTTTTCCACGTCGCGTTCAGTGATTTAGTCACAAATTGGACAAGTGCTACATGCGCCCCGTGGAGGGGCCTCTGTGCTCAGTGTCACATCCTGAGCTGGGATGGGGGTCCAGTGTGCTCCTGCAGTCACTTCACTTGCTGGACTTCCTGGCTGTAAGGCAGCAGTCGCCTTGTTACCAGTGTTAGCAGCGTTGACCTCTCCCTCCTCGGTGAATGTCAGAACTGGATGGTAGAGGATAATAGGCCTGCACGAGTTACTGTGATATCCACTACTTGTGCCTTCAGTTGCGACTTTTCGGCTCCGACAGCATCACGTGTTGAGATGCTGGCGCCCACTCAGTGATGTGTCAAGTGGGGGTTCCAGGAATGAGTGTCAGCAAGTTTGGATTCTGCAGGGGAGGTCTCGTGGCGTTCGCCTGTTAGCATTTTGCTTGGCTGTGACAACGCTTGCATAGGAAAATGTGTATTCGAAGATATGATGTCTGGATACTCCAGATGAAAATGCAGTGACACTTTGAGAAGAACGTTCTGAAACGGTGTTAACAACATCGACATGCAACCCTCACACGAAATCGCGCCTGCGATTAGAGCTACTGCAGGTAGGAGCACAACTGGCATGCAAGACAATTCAATCCGTTGTGTTCTCTACAGCAGTTGACGAGTCTATGAGAACGGACAGCAGCAGCAGCTGCCTGCTCGTCTTTTTCACCGACACATAGGGGAAGTGAATGAGAGCAATAGAGAGAATCGCTGTCATCACAAGCCTGGCATGCTCGTGGATGGCTTCCATATGGTTCAGGCTGCCAGAAACCAAACTTTCTCTCTCTTTCTGTAAACTGTGGCGTTGACTTTGGAAGGCATAGGCGTCCCTGACACTGGAATGGCGGAAACAGAGGGGTAAACAGTTCAAAATGAATTGTTGTTGGTTCCCTGCATGACAAAAAACAGGTGTGCAGACTCGTCGTAGGCGTTTCAAGAAATGCACCACTTGAATGATTCGCACGAGTGATAAAAGGATAACGTTACAACGTGTTGAAACGAACCAGGAAAATTCAGTGAAGTTGCCCCTCACACAGCTAATCCCCTACAGTTGTGTTAGTTAATTCATCATAGGTTACAGAAAAATAACAGCTGAAAACGGTAAGGATGTGGTCATCAAGTATACCCACTAAAGAATGAAACAATCTCTTAGATTTGTTTACGTTGAAATGAGAGCCCCAAGTATGTTTATTGATTTAATGAATAGGTCATTCCATTTAAGCGATCAAGAGATTTAAAGCAACAATGAATCAAGTCTAGGGGATTTTTAAGCTGGCACAGACTTAAACTTTAACTGGACTGAAAATAAAAACCCTTTCCAGGGACTGAAGATGCAAGTCTGGTTTTACCTACCGAAATCTTTAAGGCGGAAATGAAATACCCGGAAGCTGCTAGATTCATACAGCAGTTTTACACAATATAGGCCTGGCAACGAGCGTGGAGGGTCCCTAGGGTAACAAACCCGCAGCAAGTTAGACATTTTCCTTCGAAAGATTCTTCTTCTCCAAAACATCCCAAGGCCTTGCTCTATGCACCTGTAGCAAGACTAGCTTTGTCTCACTCGTGAGCTTCCTTTACCCGTTTCTAGCATTACCACAGCAACGCCGTAGAGTAGTTACCTCGCACATAAACCTTCCGCTCCGCAAACCCTGCACCATCGTCCCCACGCTGCACAGACAAGGAGGGCCGAGGTCAACACTTGACTCCACCGACATGGTCTCTCGCCAGGCGGTTTCCCCCGGGCCTGGCGGGGGACAGCATGCTGCCTGTTGGACCTCGCGTGGGCAACCGTAGCGGGGGCCACCTTCTGGAGGGTCTTCACCATGCCCATTGTGCTTCCCCAGGCCACGGCCTCGGCAGTCGAGGACGAGAGCGCCGCCTGCTTCAACTGCGGGCCCGCCTTCAGTCCTGGGGGTGGGGCCTTCGCTACGGCGCTCAGGAAGAGCTTTAAGCGGCGGCGCAGCAGGTCCAAGGAACGCCTAAAGCAGCGGCCCGACCCTGGGGCCGTCGACAAACCCGTTGCTGACGACAACTTCCCGGTAAATTCCGCATCCCTCGAGTTGGTTGCTGGAGCTCCTTTGTTTCGGGTTTGCGTCCTCTCTCCCCCAGAACCATTTCTCCCTGCATTCTGGTGAATTCCATACCTGTGCTGGATAAAGGGCCTCATCGATGACTTGCTTTTTCCCCCCATTCCAGCCTCTCTTTCCTGCATTATGACATACCTCGCACCCGAGTTCGCTGTTGGGGTTCATGATTCCCCCCTTCCCAACCATCTTCCCCAGTTTGCATTCCCAGATCCACGGACCTTGCATTCTGGTTTGGCTGAGAGAGCAATTCAAATCCATTCCCATTAATTTGCCTTTCCATCCAATTCCAACCCCACTTCTACTTCCAGGTTCTCCGCCTCACCCCGTACTTTCATCCCCAGCACTCCTTTCGCGTTTTAATCTTCTTTCCGCATGTTGGAGAAGGCAGGCAAACTGACAGATGCGCTGACTGCTGTAACCTGATGGCGCATTTCGCTAACGCTTGCTTCTCTTTCGCGAGGTCGACGTTGCGGCCTTGGACTTCAGACACAGTCATGGCTTTGTACTTACGGCATGTAGTTATTGCAAAGTTATTGAATGCTTGATTTGAAGGCTAATGCGGACAGGTGAGTATTTGAAGAATACCCGATATCTCTGTTTGCTGCTCAACTCCCATTCGTTCTCAGTCGTTCAGTGTTGTCTCCATCTTATCACACACACTTCTTTGTTTCAGTGGCATCATTGTTTTTGTTTTTACAGTGAGCCTCCATGCCCCATTTAAGAAAAAAGGATATTGTATCACCTCCTTCAAGAAGGTTAATGTTTTTCAGTCGGTTAATTACTTAGCTTGGTCGTTCGTTATTCCGCAAAATAACTCAAAACGTTCACAACGACTTCGGATTGAAGTTGTAGCAAGGTCAGGGTTTCACTCCAGAAACAATTAATTAAATATAGGAGATTATCTCTTATCTCATTTGGGAATGAAAAGCATAAAGAGGAATGTTATCGTCGTAGGCCGTAGGCTGGCGTGCACTGCAAGCCGGTGTATGCATTTCACACTTAGATGCCGCTAGCAGACGATAAAATAAACTTTGTAGCGTCAGGTCTGGCCAGCAAAACATGCTGCCTGAATAATACAGACCATAGAAGAGGTATTGGGATACCTCCGCCGCTGTGGCTGCCCAAGTGCTCTCTAGTTTGATATTTGGTTCAGCCATCGCCATAAGTTGCTCTCTTCAATGATATTGGAAATATTTTTTTGTCACCTGTTTGAGTTTTTTTGTCCATAACGATTATATAACTTTACAAATCGAGAGTAACTGACAGGAAATATATAACTTTACAAATCGAGAGTAACTGACAGGAAATATATAACTTTACAAATCGAGAGTAACTGACAGGAAATATATAACTTTACAAATCGAGAGTAACGGACAGGAAATATATAACTTTACAAATCGAGAGTAACTGACAGGAAATATATAACTTTACAAATCGAGAGTAACTGACAGGAAATATATAACTTTACAAATCGAGAGTAACTGACAGGAAATATATAACTTTACAAATGGAGAGTAACGGACAGGAAATATATAACTTTACAAATCGAGAGTAACTGACAGGAAATATATAACTTTACAAATCGAGAGTAACTGACAGGAAATATATAACTTTACAAATCGAGAGTAACTGACAGGAAATATATAACTTTACAAATCGAGAGTAACTGACAGGAAATATATAACTTTACAAATCGAGAGTAACTGACAGGAAATATATAACTTTACAAATCGAGAGTAACTGACAGGAAATATATAACTTTACAAATCGAGAGTAACTGACAGGAAATATATAACTTTACAAATGGAGTGTAACGGACAGGAAATATATAACTTTACAAATCGAGAGTAACTGACAGGAAATATATAACTTTACAAATCGAGAGTAACTGACAGGAAATATATAACTTTACAAATCGAGAGTAACTGACAGGAAATATATAACTTTACAAATCGAGAGTAACGGACAGGAAATATATAACTTTACAAATCGAGAGTAACTGACCGGAAATATATAACTTTACAAATCGAGAGTAACTGACAGGAAATATATAACTTTACAAATCGAGAGTAACTGACAGGAAATATATAACTTTACAAATCGAGAGTAACTGACAGGAAATATATAACTTTACAAATGGAGAGTAACTGACCGGAAATATATAACTTTACAAATCGAGAGTAACGGACAGGAAATATATAACTTTACAAATCGAGAGTAACTGACAGGAAATATATAACTTTACAAATCGAGAGTAACTGACAGGAAATATATAACTTTACAAATCGAGAGTAACTGACAGGAAATATATAACTTTACAAATGGAGAGTAACTGACAGGAAATATATAACTTTACAAATCGAGAGTAACTGACAGGAAATATATAACTTTACAAATCGAGAGTAACTGACAGGAAATAAATAACTTTACAAATCGAGAGTAACTGACAGGAAATATATAACTTTACAAATCGAGAGTAACTGACAGGAAATATATAACTTTACAAATCGAGAGTAACTGACAGGAAATAAATAACTTTACAAATCGAGAGTAACTGACAGGAAATATATAAATTTACAAATCGAGAGTAACTGACAGGAAATAAATAACTTTACAAATCGAGAGTAACTGACAGGAAAAAACCAACTTCAGACGTAGTCACAACCCGTTGTTGCCACCTTTTTTGTAGAATTTTGTCTGCTTTGTCCAGGAAGATTTTGTACACCTTTTAACATTTTTTTAGGGGAAGGTGAAGGTGGGGTGTTGTAGGAGGGAGGGGAGGGGGATTAAGGGCTGGGCTCTAAATTATCTTTAATTCAATCTGCTACCCGGAAATTTTCTTCATGTGAACTTATTTCATAATGTATTCTGGGCTGCATTATTCAAATCAGGAGAGAGAAAACTCACTACTCGTCATGACTAGACATCAGGCTTAATCGTTGTAAATCCCAGAAGAAAATTTCCTCTTGCTAAGTCTCTCTCAATAGCCCTATTGGTCAGTCGTTTCATTACAAAGTTGTATGAAAAGTAACATGTATCTGGTTTTATAACATTACAGTTTTAGCTGTTGCATTTGTCAGTCAAAACTTTTCCCTAGAAGCAATAACTTTGATGAATTCTTACAATGAAGACGTCAACGTCCAAGGTCTAATAAGGCACATCTTCGACCTGTTCTACCGTCTCCCACACCTCTTCTCCATGACTTCGCTCTACCGTCTCCCAGCACCTCTTCTCCAGGACTTCGCTCTACCGTCTCCCACACCTCTTCTCCATGACTTCGCTCTACCGTCTCCCAGCACCTCTTCTCCAGGACTTCGCTCTACCGTCTCCCACACCCCTTCTCCAGGACTTCGCTCTACCGTCTCCCACACCTCTTCTCCAGGACTTCGCTCTACCGTCTCCCACACCTCTTCTCCATGACTTCGCTCTACCGTCTCCCAACACCTCTTCTCCAGGACTTCGCTCTACCGTCTCCCAGCACCTCTTCTCCAGGACTTCGCTCTACCGTCTCCCACACCTCTTCTCCAGGACTTCGCTCTACCGTCTCCCAGCACCTCTTCTCCAGGACTTCGCTCTACCGTCTCCCACACCTCTTCTCCAGGACTTCGCTCTACCGTCTCCCACACCTCTTCTCCATGACTTCGCTCTACCGTCTCCCACACCTCTTCTCCATGACTTCGCTCTACCGTCTCCCAGCACCTCTTCTCCAGGACTTCGCAACCCCCCCACCATTACACCCGGGACCTTTTTTCCTGGAAAGCCAAGACTAAGTGAATGGGTTTACGATGTTGTAAATGCAAGGGATCCCAGCTTTCCATTCAAGTAAACTGGCTGCTGACGTCAGCCTTGCACTGGCGAAGGTCGAGAAAGGAGACGCGGTGGGTGGCAGAGCTGATGGTAACTGACAGTGACAGTCTCCGGACTGGCTGCACTGTCGGTACTCTGGGGAGGTCGCTCAGAATGCATGGGATGTTCCTTGTGTTATTCCCTCTCCCGCCCCCCACCCCACCCCTTTCTCTCTCTCTCTCTCTCTCTCTCTCTCTCTCTCTCTCTCTCTCTCTCTCTCTCTCTCTCTCTCTCTCTCTCTCTTTCTCTCTCTTTCTCTCTCTTTCTCTCTCTCTCTCTCTCTCTCTCTCTCTCTCTCTGTCTGCCTGTCTCTGTCTGCCTGTCTCTGTCTCTCTCTGTCTCTGTCTCTCTGTCTCTCTGTCTCTCTCTCTCTTTCTCTCTCTCTCTCTCTCTCTCTCTCTCTCTCTCTCTCTCTCTCTCTCCCTCCCTCCCTCCCAACAACAGTGGGGGATGATGTTACGAACACACTGCAGGAATGTAAAGGCAACAAATGTTCGCTAACGTCCACAGCGCTGTACATGTAGGGTGAAACAGTTGCCTATGATCAAGCATTCTAGTCCACTAGAGACTTCGCCTGCCGGCGAAACGATCTCTAGCACACTTGACATCACGTGATGGAAGGATTTCGTCCAAAATATGCAAATGGAGGTCACACGAGAGGCTTGTGGGTTAGCCGATCTGCTCCCTGACATACGCCGTTAAAGTAGTTCTAAGACTATTTCGCACAAAACTCGTAACTTACTTTTTCTGACTCACAAAAAAGGGGGGTGGGTTAGCCGGGGTCGGACTGATAAAAAGTACCAAAGATAGGTCGTGACAAATCTTCCGACTAATTGTATTCTTTCTTTATTTTAAAACTTTTGGCCCTGAAAAGGGCCGTTTGTTTCTTGGTCCCGAGCGCTGGCTGTCAGGCGTGAACCCCTGGGGTCGTGCCCGGCGGGACTGGATGCTCCAGCAGGTCTGTGGCCAGCGGCTGCGGGCAGCGGCTCCCACTGGTCGCTGTGGCGCAGGCAGCGGCGGCTGTGGCTGCTGTTGGTCGCTGTGGCGCAGGCGGCGGCGGCTTGTGGCTGCTGTAGTGGCTAAGAGACCTGTGGCCTGCACAGATAGTCGTTGCACTTCGAGGTTATGTGTGATAATGTTAATAGTTTTCTGGTCGTTTTTCGAAATGCCCCGCATGATTTCTCGTGGGTTTCTTGGATTTATTTTCTTTCTATAATGGTTTTTTAAATAAACAAATCTGCAATGTCTGTGGAACGGCTCATTAATGTGACAAAATAGTGTTGAAATGTGAAGTCATAGTGTATTTTGCAAGCCTAAGCTTAAAGCGAGTTTTTGTTGTTTCCTCCTGCAGCGACATTGAGTGCGACAGTTGTTTCATTTACTTTTTGTTTTCACACATGTCCCGAGAGTTGAAAAACCCCACCAGAACTTAACATATGATGCTTTATGGCCTTGAAAATAAAACAAATGCGAAGTGGTGAGTGGTGAGACACAGGCAGTCCGCTTTCCCAGTAAGGATAATTCTCGAAACGCTACAACTTTATTTCATCACGAGTTGCTCAGTAGCAAGGCGCGTAGTAGATCGTTGCATCACGGATGTCAAACCGCCACTGTGAAGGAGGTAAGCCAGTAGTATCTTAAGGTTATTCTAGCTGCAACTTGGGAAAGGTCATCTTGGTTATGACATCCTGACAGTAAGTCTCTTTGCAAAGGGGTATTCCGCGATCCCTTGCCTTAAAAAACAAAAAAACACATGCAATACAAAATTATCTTAGACAAATATAGGTAATGTGCGAGGCCGACATCCATATACTACCAGAAAGGACATGAGTTTTAAAACTCTAGACGGAGCTGATAGTCCCCCAGCTAGTGTAGAATCATATCAGTAGCTGCACATTGCGAGCGTGTTTAACACATGAGAAGCATCATGGGACCGAGGGAGACCATCAATCTTGTTAGGAGGTTTGCCTTTGCTCCATACAACGTGTCGGTACAGGGTTGGGTTAAGTAGGCGAATAACGATCGCCTGCATTCAGAGTGTCACTGTCGCGAACGTGGGGATGGACGGGGTAGATCATCGCACGCCTCAAGGCCATCACGTCACGTCTCTGCTCTAGCGCATGTGCACTTTGTTCCCATTCGCCGTCTGCGTGTTGCTTCGACACTGGCCGAGAAGATTGCGATTGCAGGCTTGGTTTGTGGATCGTAAATGGAGGACGCCCGTCACATGATGAAGTAACGGAATGTGCTAAAAGCGGGAGGTGTCCAGCTGTGGTCTGCATTCAAAAAGAGAAGTCTGAGATTCGGTCGCGGTGAACTTTGCCGCATCTTGAAAGTTGCTCCCGTTTTTGTAGTCGATGCTCGTGAATTCTACAGCTCTTCGTGGATGTCAACAGTGTTCTCCAAATGATTTGAAACACAAGAGTTTCGGACAGTGGTCACTGTGAAGGCTGCCAACGGCCTCGATATATGTTTACCGCCTGAATGAAGTCGGTCATGGCATGGCGAACGCACCCAGACCGACCGACTAAGTGTCCTATGTCTCCTTCCACATAAGCGTGTTGTGATGCGCGTTGATGAGGAACAAAACACCTTCATTAGGAGCACCCCGCGCAATCAAACACCTCATGAAAGCCAGAGGACTGGGCAGAAGGCCACAGGAATGTCCATGGGGATGACACGTCTTCTCATGGACTCCTTCCCACATCAACGAATAGCGCCTGCAGTTTAACCAGAGAACTCGGAGAGCGTAGTTCGTCCGCAGACGTCGTAGAGATCGTATGCGCGTTATGGCTATGAAGGCAGCTCACGCACATGAATAACTTGACCAAGATACGGCAAACTGTAGTTCTTCTGTGGCTAAAGAAAATATAGGTTAATATGGATGAAAGCTGGCCTTTGGACAGCAAAGAGCAGCTCACCTTTTCACGACGTGTTCATCTGGAGTGAAAGAAACGCGTTTGTTCCGCCAAACAGGAGTGTCCATGGCTCATGTTTCTCAAATAGACGCGTGCGCTGTTGCGTGAGACGACAGTTTGGAGCGGGCAGTGATGGAGAGTGTCGTCTGCAGAAACGGAGGTCAATGGAGTTTCGTGTGGTACGTGCGCACGTTGGCTCGCTCGGTCTATTTTTTCTTCAGTGCGTGGCATCACGGGAAACCCTTTGCAATATTCTTGCAGTCCACCGCTCTAAAATCTCATATGTTGTGGTTCGAAGGCTCCAACGCCAAGCTTGCACTGCGGATAAAACATTTCCGATAAGGATGAGGACTGAATCAGCAGATTTAGGCCAGGAACGTTTGATGTGAATAAAATCAGTGGGAGTGGTAGAAAGCCACGCAAAATTGCTGACTCTAATGTAACGGCAGATTTGCTCTTAAATCTAGTGGACATCGATATTATACAGTCACTAAAACATAGGCGACCCAACCTTTTTCATACGTTGTCAGCTTTCGGCACAACGATACACCGTATCACTTACAGTCGCTTTGTAGACTGCAAGCCAAAGTAATCAGAAATATTGTTTGTTATGCTCAGTGATAGCTGTAGATATGTTTTAATAATAGCTCTCTCTGGATAATGGTCTAACCCTTGTCCGCTAACCCTATTGGTCGTCTCGGGAGACGACAGACTAGGTAGAATACAATCATTTTCGTACCGCGCCAAATTCCAGCTCTAAGCATTTCTCTTGTTACCGGGAAACGAGCTTATACACGCAAACTTTGTTTCCTCATCTCTTCGCAGGAAGAGGCGAGACCAAGGCGGGTCTCCCTGGAGTTTTGTAGCCACTCAGACGGGCCCGGTGTGGCCCGCTCCTTGCCGCGTGGCTGAGGAGGGTGGAGGAGTCACCTTCAGTCGGCTCAGACCGATCCTCGAGCTCGAAGTCCCTCGCGATTTGGGTTCCCGCCCATTTGTAGACGCAGATGCGTCACTTGCAGCACTCTGATCGCATTATCGCGTCGCCCTCTCCCGTACGCCCACTGGCACTATCCGTCGGATGCGCAGTTGAAGGACTCGGAGTTGCGCTGCTCGGCTCCCAAGCATTGTTCATGCAAGAGTTGGATTTCTGCTTCACTTCTCGTAGTGAAAGTTAAAAACACAAACTCAGAGGAGTGATTTGCATTTCGTAAGTTGAAAACTGATTACGAGTTTTTGCTAAGCCAATCAGCGGACTATATGAAACGTAATCGTGCAAATTTGCCTCCCTGACTGTTTGGTGAGAGTTTTGTTTTTCCTTCTTGTTTTCTACAGATCTTTTTCATCGCCCAAGTTCAAAAGTCGGATCAGATTTCAGTGTAGTCGAATTTCTTTGGGACACCGAGACGTCATCTAAGGAAAGCCAGAGACATGGCATGTACAATTATTTGTGCTGTTCGGCAAAACTACGTAAGTCCACCTTTCTGATTCCTCCCCCGCGATGTTTCTTTTCTCTGCGTGGAGTGAGAGAATGACAATGGTTTTCAGCGCATGAGTACTCAACGAACTAACGCAGTTTTGATCAGAGCTTATGTATACTTACCTCTTGGTAACATAAGTAATCCACGTGAAAATTCAAATAATTGCCTTCCAGAGGTCTTCCCTAAACGTTTGTGGTGTTTTAACGGGCAAAAGTCGTCTGCATAGTCCAATAAATATCCCTTGTTGTCATCTGATCTCGTTTTCTAGCGTTCAATGACTGTAACCGGTTCTTCGAAGTCGAAGGGATCGACTCCCATTGCACATACTTAAGAGTTTCCTTCGTAAGAGCAAGCGTGAAGGCTGTTTCTGTGGGTTATCCAGTCTGTGATTATTCTGACAGTGCGCTTATCTCCCAGCACTATATAGCGTGTTGGCACGGCATCCACAGATCAGTTATTCTCAGCTTTGAAAGAGGTCTAACTCATCTTTTTACTTCCCATTGCTTTGAGAGAATGCTTGGCAACGAAAAGATAGATCAACAGTTTCCATCTTGGCGGAGAGGCAGTCATCTGCCATGTTGCTGTTGTGAAAAGCATCGAGTGACTTATGGCTGCACACGTGTGCGACTTCTGGGTTGCAACCTCTGTCTTTTTCAGGTTCATCCCTCATAGAAACAAGTCAGCTTTGTACTAGCAGCTACCTCGTGCCTAACTGCTAACTCTGCCTGGTCGTGGTCTGTGATGACGTTGCTGTAGCAAACCTGCAAACGAAATCGCAGGATCTTTCCGATACACTGCTGCGTTTCTCCGTACTTTTTTCGACCGCTATTTTCATGTCGATTGGACGTATTCCCGACCCGCTCCAAATCTTTTCCCTTGTGGGAGGCGAGTGGCAAAAGAAGCGCACTACGACAAAATTGCTTGCATTACGTGGGGACCATCCTCTACTCAGCCGGCGTCTTGCCGAGGCGACGCACAGCGCGTGTGCAAAGCCGTCTTCTCACCAGCAACGCGTGGTTCGGATGAATGGCGCCGGAGATTCACAAGTTAAAAACCTGGATTTTGTTCCTGGGGCGAAGATGCTGGTGTGAAGTAGTTGCAGATCGATAGGCCTTCTCACGTCAACCCTGGGAAGCATTTGCGGGGATCCACCAACAAGATACATTACCCAAGAAACGAAGTGCCCTCGAGCGGATTTCAGACTGACTGGAAGCGCTGACGGCGGAAGCAAATGCATTTTGCACGTTACGGTCTGTGGATGTTTTGCCCTCCCCAACCCTGATTGGCTCGCCCTTGGTTCCAATATAAAAGTCTGCGTGGTCTCCAAGGGAAAGCATTCTCCCGCGACCTGACTGCTCCCATGTTCGCCACAACGTCAACTGTGCACCTCCGTCGACACACCCTCATAGCGGTTTGTAAACAGGCATCTTGGACGTGGGCTTTTGCTGTCGTCGCAGGATCTGTTGCTCTCATTGAATCCATGTCGCGATGGAATGATTGATTATTGCTTTGCTCGTGTCGCAGTGATCGTGCTCGTTTCCTTGTTTTCCAGTTGACGCTCTTGGTGATATGACGTCGTGAAAGCGTTGTCGAGCCAAGAACTTGTTTCCGTTTCATGTTTTGTGTTCATGATCCCTCGGTGGCCGGCTGATGTATCGTCAGATTTTTTTTTTGTCGTATTCGACGACGCCCATTAAACTGCAGTTGACCCTGTCAGAGGGTGCATTTGAACTGGGGTTTCGTGCATTACTACTTAACACTAAATGAAAGCAGCAACAAATCTGACACTCCTGTCTAAGGTATTAAGTTTCAGTGACATATTTGGGGGAGGGGAAAATTTATTTAGATTCATGATTACTTGTTCATCACATCAACCACATCCTAACCCTTCAGCCAACTGACACTGGTCCTGGCTGTTGCCTGTATACCGACAGCTCTCTCCCTCGTCTTGGCTTCGTCTTGCTTTGCACAGGAGATCCTCCTCAACTCCGCCGTGATATCCACATACGTGCCTCTGTTCTCTCTACAGCGCAGAACGTTTTTTCCACAGGGGGGGTTCGACTGGAGTAGCAAGCGCAAGAACAGCGCACAGCTGTCCAGAAAGTCCAATCGGAGCGGCCCCCCAGTGAACGAGGAGGACGTGGGGGACACCGAGCCGCACGCCTGTGACTGTCCCCTGCACCATACCCGTGACGCTGCGAGACGCACCACCGACAACAACCAGAACACGGCCCATGAGGTGGACGTGACCATCAACAACGGGATCTGCACGTGCGGCAAGGCAGGGCGCATCAAGAGGAAGCGGCGCTGCGCTCACCACGCGCCCAGGGAGACGGTCATCCTGAACGTGGGCGGCCAGGTGTTCGAAACGTACCGCTCCACGCTGGAGCGCATGGACACAGCTCTCCTGTCCAGAGAAGACCGCATGCGGCGCTACTACCGCCCCGAAAAGGGGGACTACTTCTTCGACCGCGACCCCGTGGCCTTCTCCTGCGTCCTCAACTACTTGAGGACGGGCGAGCTGCACATCCCGACCAACATGTGCGGCCCCTCGCTGCAGAACGAGCTGAACTTCTGGGGCATCGATGAGCTGGACATCGAGCGGTGCTGCTGGACGCAGTACAACACGTGGAAGACGCAGAGCCGCTCCCTGGAGAAGCTGGAGTACGACAGGAAGCTGTCCACAACTCAGGACGTTCACCTGGAGAAGACCCAGCTCGGGTGTTGGGCCCGCGCCAGGGCCCGGATGTGGCGCTTCCTGCAGGACCCCACCGCCTCCAGGGGTGCCAAGGTGAGAGTAAACTCATTCCCCCATCTTCCTGATCTGAGATCCGCCCCCAATGCTTCACCTCATTCCCCCATTCCTTCCTATCTTTTTTCTTTCTCTCTCACTGTTCTTTCCTCTGTTCCTGTTCCCCTAACCTCTTTCCCCCTTTCCTCACCTTTTGCGTACTTGCTCCCCGAGCCTATTAACTTCTCTCCGACCCCTTCTCTCTCTTTTCTCCCTCCCTCCCTCTCCTCCCCTCTCTTTCCCTTTGCCACATACCTTCAACCTCTTAACCGTTTCATTTTCCCCTTATCAACCTCCCTCCTGTTCTTTTCCATCCTCTCCTCCTTCCTCGGCTCATTAGCCTCATAACCCGTACCTCATCCCCACCCCCACCCCTTCTCTACGTTTCTTTTTTCTATTTCTTCACACCTAATCTCCTTCCGCAGAAGAAAACCCTTGTCAACTGTCTACTTCTCTTCCACCACCACCACCACCACCACCACCACAACCACCACCACCACCACCACCACCACCACCACCACCACCACCACCACCACCACCACCACCACCACCACCACCACCACCACCTCCTCCTCCTCCTCCTCCTCCTCCTCCTCCTCCTCCTCTCCTCCTCCTCCTCCTCCTCCTCCTCCTCCTCCTCCTCCTCCTCCTCCTCCTCCTCCTCCTCCTCCTCCTCCTCCTCCTCCTCCTCCACCTCCACCACCACCACCACCACCACCACCACCACCACCACCACCACCACCACCACCACCACCACCACAACCACCGCTTCCTCCATCCCCCCCCCCGCCACCACCGCTATCAACACCACCACCACCACTACCAACCACACCTTATTTACTTTTACCCCCCAACCCCCAACCCCAACCCCACCACCATCACCTCTGCCACCATCTCTTCTATATTTGCCGGAAAATCTCATCCATGAACCATGAAAGGAAACGTGCTTGCTCAAAGTACAGGTGGTCAGTGTAGTGTCTATGCCTCCACCCCCACCCATCCCTATTACTCCTCTCTCTTGCTCCCCCACTCCCATTTTCTCTCTTCTTGCACTTCGATCTGCATGCAATTCAGGTTTATGCATACGGATTTTTCAGTTTGATTTATTGCAACAGTTCCATTGACACTAATGTGAAGGTGTTCGAAATAGTTCAAAACACATTCTACATTTAACCTTTCGTTTTGATAAATTCCTTATTTTGAAATGGCTCCGGCTTTCTTGTGTGTTCTTGTCTTCCACAAAGACTCAATTCCAACAGGTGCTGGTTGAAAAAGACAGAATGGATCGCACACTCTGCTGAGGCACTTCCACAGATTTTGTATATATCCAAAACTGTCATCTGTCACGTGTCAAACATTTCTTGAGTTGATACATTTTCGCAACATGCATTTGCAGCCGCCAGTGCTAATATTCGTTCTTTCCAACGACACGAAGACAATTTGTTTGAAAGGGAAGGCAAAACTTCGGTGCAAGGGAGGCAAAACATGGTTGAATTTTAGCACTTTATGGTCTTCCCTGCGCCAGCATCAGTAAAAGCTCTCAAGACATTCATTCTTGTGGGCATGAAGACGGTCACGTTGTCGCCGCCATCTTTCGGGTAGAGTCCCGAGCTCCTTTGCAAAGCAGAATGTCAACGTATCAGTTGCTAAAAGCACAGACACTGGAAATGGTCTTCGTAGAAAGCTTGTGAAGAGCAGGGAGATTCGAGATTTAAGTGTTTTTGCAGCCCAGTGTTTCGAACTTTTAGTGTTCTCATGCGTGCTGTTGGGCTTCGATGGAAGCGTCCAGCGTAAATGCAAGGACGAACTGAGTCGATGACATGGAGAGAATCGCAAAGTAACGAGACCAAATAAAACCGGAGAGTAAGAGAAGCATGAGGTAGTATGACCAAAAAAGAGCACAGGGCCAGTTTTAAATATTTACAGTGAGACATTACAGGACTCCATAAAGGCTGTTGCAGACAATGAAACGGCAACAAGTTGTCCACAACATCTTTAATCAATATTCATGTTACCTCGTGTGCGAGCAGTTGTTCCAAAGAAAACTAATCTCACTTATATGCAATATATAAGTCCTTTTATGATGTAGGACATGCTCTAAATGCGTTGTGTATTAGTGCTACAATTTACCGTTCAGCCTGTGGGCATGCCCCATCATTATCCGGTGGGAAAGTGGTGGACGGTGATGTAGATTTCGCTTCTATTGCCGTGTGACGTGAGTATCCACATACTGTGATTGGTGGAGCCAATTAAATCGTCTCATCGAGATACGTTTCTCTGTCTGCATACGCCGTTGAAAGAGTATCTGTGAAACAAAAACTGTTTTTGAATCGAGGAGATAGAGGCAGCGTGTCTCTGAGTTTCGCTGTGTGTGACAGACTCAATAAAACATTCCAGGGGATACCTTAGTTTTGCGGGACTCCGAAGCCGCGTGATCAGAGAGATCGACTTGCACCCGCCAGCGTCAGTGGGTTTGGTGTTCGAAACTGCTCAGATCCTTGAGTTGCATCCTTCTGCACAGTGCTCAACTCACATTGCTTGTCCTCAGCCAAGCGGGATAACTGGGTGCGTATGTACAAAAGGGAATGTGATAACTCTTTGTGACAAGAGAAGTGTGTAGCAATAGGCGAGGTATGTGAAGGACTACATACAGATTAATTGATTAAATAGAAACTGGTACAGATGATGAACAATAAAAATAATTATAACACACACACACACACACACACACACACACACACACACACACACACACACACACACACACACACACACACACACACACACACACACACGCGCACGCAAACATATTCATACATGCGTGCAGGCACACACACGCATACAGACTGATGGAATATTTCAGGATAGAAAACATTAACGGACTCATGTAAATGCGAGAAATGACAGAGCATTGCCGGAATAATTCTAGGAAAAAACAGACAAAAAGTGGATGCACTGACTACTTGAATATATTTTTTTCTGTTTTGCATTGTGGAAACGACGACCCCTCTTTCCCCCAACTCACACACATCTACGCAGTTCCGGACTGTCCTAAGGGAGCCCGGATTAGATTTTGAGACGGAAGCGATCAATTCCACAGGGCCTATTCTCAAGAGTCTTGCCACCATCACACTTTCATACCAGCATTGTTTACAAAGGCAGAACTCCAGTAGCCAACCATGCTTTGGAACCGATCGCGTGTTTTTGTTTTTCCACTTAACTCTGAAAGAACGTAGATTTTTTTCTCTCTCCATTTTTCTCTCTTATTCCATTGCATGCCACTCTGGGCAGAATTAACATCGACCAACTCTGAGGGAAACCCTCAGGCATTCCGGGTGTGATAGGCTGCCCGGAACAGTGCTCTAATACCATTTTCATCCACAACACGGGCCTGGGTTCACAGCGCTTGCAGTAGATGTAGTGTGTGTGTGTGTGTGTGTGTGTGTGTGTGTGTGTGTGTGTGTGTGCGTGTGCATGTGTGTCTGTGTACGTGTGTGACTGTGTGTGTCTGTTTGTGTGTTTGCATGTGGGGTTGTGTTTGTGCGTTTGTATGTGCATGTACGTGTGTGTGTACGTTTGTGTGCATGTGTGTGTGTGTGTGTGTGTGTGTTTGTGTATATATATGTGTGTGTGTGTGTGTGTGTGAGAGAGAGAGAGAGAGAGAGAGAGAGAGAGAGAGAGAGAGAGAGAGGAGGGGGCAATTTCATTGGTTTCTCGCCCAAAGACATTCCACACTGCATCAATGAAAATGCACCGTTCATGTAGATGAATCTTCTCTTTGCTGTGACGCCGCACACTACACCAGTGAAAATGCACTGTGCACGTAGATGAGAGTCTCCTATTTGCTGTGACACCGCACACTACACCAATGAAAATGCACCGTGCATGTAGACGATTCTCCTATTTGCTGTGACACTACACACTACACGGGTGCGTGTTGTTGTTGTTGTTGCGTACCTGGGCTAAACACTCCCAGGATCACGCAAGTGGGTGAGATGATTGCGTGTGTGACTGCTTTTGAACACCCCGCCATATAGGCAGCCACACTCCGTCTTCAGGGGATTTGATCTCTGTCTCCAGAGAATGCCAGTTGTTATGTTAGGAGCTTACCACGGCTGAAGATAATCCCCACATAACAGTACAACATAACAACATTTTGCTGTAGCCTTGGTTTTTGGCTGGAGTCAACAAATAACAACAGCCTTTGCCCAAGGCAAACGGATGCGTGTGAAAGCAAGTTGGTGTCAGGACTATCACGGGACGGGGTGTCAAGCAGGCGACCGAGTTTTTCCCCTCTCAAGAATAATTGCAGTCCTCCTGTCGAGGTTAAAAACAAATATTTTATTAATCTGTTAATTCGAAACCTGGCACTCACAAAATCTATGCAAAGATGGACAAGTTTTCTGAACGGAGTAAAATCTCAAACTGCCAAGACCATACCACACACACAAACGCACATATACACACACACAAACACACACACGCTCGCACACACATATACACACACATACACACACGCAAACACACACACATGCGCGCGCAATCACACACACACACACACACACACACAAACGTACACACACACAAACACACACATACACACACGCACACACATACACACACACGCATGCACGCACACACACACACACACACACACACACACACACACACACACACACACACACAAGCAGACACAATGGTGCAAATCTTACTGTGTCTCGAATGTGATCGAAGTACGTGTCAGCGAGATCGACTTAGTTTGGGAGATCTCTGATCACATTGGCGACCCCTAGCGTCAAAATGTAACACTCAGCACCTTAATTTGATTGGAAGTGTCGGCATTGAACAAGGGTAAGGGTAGACTCATCAATAGTGAGATTTTTTTTATGAATTTGAGCCCTCTATCCATTCTTTTATGCTATATTCAATATATATATATATATATATATATATATATATATATATATATATATATATATATATATATATATATATATATATATATATATAAATCAACATTTATTCATGGTTGACTACATGAATTCAACACACACCAACCACAAGAGGTAGATTTATTCCATTCTTAACGGGCATTTTCACTCAAAATGACGTTAATGGGTACTACTGTGTTTATTCAAGCACATCACTCCCACTTTCATCCTACTTTAATAATTGTTGCACCATGAAAAAGCATAATATCTCCACTACTAGAACACATTAACAACTGAAAATCTGCAAAAGGTGATGAGTGACTCATTCTGTGGCAAAAGGTCACATTAATGGGATGACGATCTATTTTGGTCTCGTGTTCGCTGTCTCGAGCATCTGTAGGGGAAGCAACTCTCTGGTGGGCAAGGCCAGCGCTGGACAGACTCGGATGATGGCAGTATGGCTGAAATGGTCGTTGTCCCCAACATTCGGGGACAGAGTACTCGGAGTACTCTGTCCCCGGGGACAGAGTTCTCGGTCTTTGAAATCTCGTCCTTACAGTCACGTGACATACCGATGACCATGTGATATATCGCGACGGCCGATCGGCGATTAGAGTAAAAGTGTCCGAGAGAAACCCATTCTCCCCTACCAGCACTGCAACATGCGTGTCCTTTATGCGTCCTTTACGGACCATGCATGCCTCCCTGTAGGCCGGCACTGTATTCAAATAGTTCAACAAATCTTGTCCCATTCGAACGTCGACCGCCATTTTGATAGGTACACTGCCGGTTGTTGGCAGTCTCGTTCTCGTTCAAATGCCGAGATTTCAAAGACCGAGTACTCTGTCCCCGGGGACAGAGTACTCCGAGTACTCTGTCCCCGAATGCTGGGGACAACGACCATTTCAGCGGCAGTATGCTGTGGGATCCGACACTGCGCAGTGACGGTTGGTCTCGTTATCGCAATGGACGGCAGGGAGGAAAGCGCTCATTTAGTCCCTCTCGCTGCCAGCACAGAGGGCTGGCTCGCATGATGAAGTGAGGGGGCAGTGTTAATGACGCGAATAAATGTTTACTAATGATCACAGAGGTTGCTGCTTCCGTGAATGCAAAGCGAGTTTACGCGGAAGACAAACCAAACAACTGTGGAAGGAATTGAAGACACCGGGCACTTATCGCATTTCCTATTAAGCATCCAAGTTTTCACCCACCCACTCCTCAGCCCAAACGCCGACATAACACACGACATAGACAGTGACTTTTGGGCATTTCACGAATTTTCAAATAAACATCCACGTACTTCTCTTTCCAGCCTTCAGCATGTACGAGGAGGCAACACACCCATTGTTTCACGTGTACACCTCTCCCATCCGCATTACCAGCACAAAATGAAGTGTAAGCTACTTCCCACATGGCGACATAGAGCGAAAAATAAATTGTACGGATGCTTGGTGCAGAAGGCATGATTTGTTTTAAAAGACGACATTTCCGTTGAGCATAGAAATTCATGAGTCACCATCATGCCCTTTTGTACATTGTCACGGATGTCAAATTGTCACAGATTGACGAGTATGAATGACTTGAAAATAACACAAGCGCATGGTAGTCATGATTATTTTTCAAACTGGATTGCTGGCGTAGTTGTCCACAGACAAGCCGACCATCCACGTCAGCTTTGGACCTTAACAATAGATGCTCTTTCTCTTTCCAGGCGTACGCGTGGGTTTCCATCATCTTCGTCTTCTTCTCCATCTTCTCCTTCTGCGCTGAGACTCATCCCCTGTTCCGGGTGGAGCATGAGCAGATACAGGGCTTCGAGGACCTCTACCACTTCCTCAACCTGGAGGTCCGGCCCTGGGTCGTGATTCCTTCTTCAGACTCTACAACTGTCACCAATGACAGCTACAACAGCTCCGTCAACGTGACGTCAGACTCGGAAGAGACGACCTTGCCCCATCCAGCTTTGGTCCTGCTTGACCTCTGCTGTCTCGTCTTCTTCACGCTGGAGTTCATGTCGCGCTTCGTCTGTTCCCCGAGCAAGACAAAGTTCATGCGCTCGCTGCAGAACATCATAGACTTCATTGCCATCGTGCCAGACTACGTGGAGTTCCTCTACCTCATCTTTGATCCCAAGCGCGGCGAGGCCAAGTCCCTGATGGACTTTCTGGTCATTCTGCGCATGCTTAGGCTGTGCCGTATCTTCCGGTTGATCCGCCATGTGCCCGGGTTGTGGATCCTTCTCTACACGCTCAAGGCCAGCTTCAACGAGCTCATGCTCATGTTCGTCTTCCTCCTCATCGGCATGGTCGTCTTCGCCTCGCTCATCCACTTCGCGGAGGGCAAAAAAGGCTTCGACAACATCCCCGTAGGCTTCTGGTGGAGCGTGGTCACCATGACGACCGTGGGCTACGGGGACATGTATCCGAAGACAGCGGCCGGTTACGTCATCGGCTCGTTCTGTGCCATTTGCGGTCTGCTGATGATCGCTTTCACCGTGCCTATCATCGTCAGCAACTTCGTCCTATACTACACGCACGTGCAGTACGGACTGGCACGGCGAGACAGAGAGCGAGAGCGACACGAGAAAGGCAAGGACGATGACTCCGACTGGGTTGCTCCCGACCCCCCAGTCACCAACGCCTCGCGCCCCACTCCCGATCCTGACCCCACGGCCATCGAACTCGGAGAGACGATCGCTCTCACGTCTTCCTCGTCCCCCAGGCGGGAACAGATGATATGACGCAACAGAGCCTGGGCGACTCCATCCCGCAAGTGTTGCCTAAGATGAGGTCAGTTTGAACCGAAGGAGACTGCCTGAAAACCTACACTGCGTGTAGGCAAGTACTTGGCTATCATTTGGGACAGTGCCTCCACCTGTAACTGAATGTTAGACGTTGTGCGCTGGGGCAGTCGTTTCAGGAACACCTTGTGTGGTAAGATTCCAACGACACCCGGAGAAATCTCGATTTACATGAGTCTGGATGGAATTCTCAGGTCTCTTTGCCTTTTTCAAAAGTCGTGTGTATGGGTGATGCACGCCACAAAGCCTGCCATAGTATTCTTAACCAGTACATATTGCTGGTACCTGAGCCTCTGAACTGTTTACATTTTCCAAGTCTTCCCAAGTGTTGCTGCTTGGCAGAATCGTAGTGAAGAGAGGAGAATCCAAAAGCACTGGCTCCAAAAGTGGCAGCTTCCCTGTGTGAAATGACACTGCCACTGAACACAGTTTTCTTATCGGGTAATCCAGTACTGTCAGTATTACAACACGAAAACACCGCTATTGACTGTTTTTTCCATGGAGCAGATAATCTTAATCTCCACAGAGATGGGGAGAGATGACACGATTTTGTGCAAAGAGATGTCCAAAAGTGCTCCATTGTCTTCCTACTGTAGTACTTTCTTGGTCAAATAAACAGTCCCGATATTTGAGTTTGACTGTCGAAAGGAGAGATGCAATCTTAACTCGTTAGTTGCAAGCTGTCTGTTACACATTGACATCGCTTGGCGAGTTCAAGTTGAAGCGCAGAAGTCTGCCACTTGATGTTTGTCTAGTGAGTTCTGTACCGGGCTACCTCTAGTGTTAAGAATGGCCGGACGACTGAAATCATAAGGTCAAGTGATGTCCTGTCTACAGCTTGCTTCCGCGCTTCCAGATAATGCGAGCCTCCCCAGACGAAACATTTATCGAGGACTTTTGATACGTACGTTTTGTCGCAAAAAGTGCGTTGCGATCATTGTAACTATTTGCTCCTTAAAAGAAAAGGATGACGCAAATCGCGCCAAAGACGCTGGTGATAAGGAGAATGTCTGTAGTTCCTTGGTCACGTGGAGTAACGTGAGTTGACACTGTTACAAACTCTGTGGGGATGGAAGATCTGCTGAAAGAGACTTGATGCGTTTCTTAGTAAACAGCCGCCGTTTATGCATTCGTGTTTTTGAAACGACTTATGAAGAAAAGTTTCTGCTCGAGACATTTGATCTGGGAAACACAGTAACTAATGAACTGGAGCAAAACTATCAGCTCTGGTGTGGCTCCTGGCAAAGTGAGAATGTTTTCCATCTTACTCACTTGCGTTGGTGGGACAGCTGCTTTGGAAGTTCGTGTGACACCCGGATGTGTGTGTGTGTGGACCCCGTAAAAATGTCACATCAGTTTACAAACGATGTCGGTGATGTGCGAATAATTGCCTCGTCACACACACACACACACACACGCGCGCGCGCACGCACGCACGCACACACACACACACACGCACACACACACACATACACACACACAAATCCCACAAAAACGCAATATCGGAATCGGAGTTATTCTGACTACTTTGTTGACGTTTACATGAAAGTCTTCTGCATGAAATTGTAGTAGATGAATCCCCCCCCCCCCCCCCCCCCCCCCCCAAATAAACTTTCCACTCTCAGGTAGAAGAAGCTAGGTTTATTGTCCCCAATGAAATGTTCCAATGGTGGTGCATGGGAGGCAGTCGATGGTTGTGAAATGTGACGTTTATGTGTTCCTCGGTTTGTGACGTTGTTTGTGCGACGTAATAATGTTTCTTCGAGGCTCCCTTTGAAAGTATTCCAGGAATGAACCCTTGCAAGCCTGCAGTTTTAACCAAGACAAAACTGAAACTTTTGCAGATACATTATGAACCATGTGATTTGATGTCGTCTGCCAACGTGGGGTTGGAATGAATCACTGCATCTGTGTACAGTGGATACTGTGTACAGGTTGAATCGGCCATATGGTCTGTTATCGAGGAAAAGAAATATTTTGCATGCCTGCACTTTTGAAATTTTCCAACGTTGTTATAAAAAAGTTATCAGTGAAACTATTTGAATTCATTTTTATCAAGTATAAAGGCATGACAGGATAGCTTCATGCTATGTTAGCATACTGTCCTCGTTTGTTCACTTTTTGCCATCACATGGCGTGGAAATTTTTGTTTGACTGGTCGATGAAACTTATACAAGTAGGGACTCATGTTTCAGTCATTGTGTATCCTTCAGTTCGGAGATCAGTCTGTAATTTATTAAGTTTAGCTTTCCTCTTTCAAGCAAACAATGACTCCATCTGTTCCTGCATGCCATGTTAATCTCGGCGGTACACCAGTCCTCAGAGTGGAGGCTGATATCTTCAACACTATGCAATCAATTCTGTCGAGTTAGGGAACTCCCACGAAGCAGTTCTCAAAAAAGGTCTCAGAGTATTGACTTTCGGTGTCTATGCCAGTCTTCTTTCGCACTTTTCTATTTTTGCTTGTCACAGCTTTTCGTCACAGAATGCAATGAGCCTTCTTCTAAAGCCAACACTCTCAACTTCTTGTTTTTGTGGCTTCTCACAAAATCAGGGTCGGCGAACATCAGCACAAGGGAGATAATCATTTCTCCTACTTTCAGGCGAAGAAAACTGGCAACGAAAGGGAGACAAATCGTGAATGATTTTTTTTTAAACTTCCGTGCTCTCCAGCTCTTGTCGTGACCAAGCCATCAACAGAATGATTTACTCATAACACTGGTCAGCGCGACTGAATGAGACATGACATCGTGAGTAGTGGAGGAGAGAGAATGATTTCTTAATAAGAGAAATCGACTGATGACAGAAAGCGCTAGTTTGCACACGTATTTATCGCTTCTTGACAACCACAATCTTTCGATGCACAGCACTCGCAATATTGGAAAGCATGATGTGTATATGGCAAAGTCATCATTCCATTCGAGTCGATTCATATATATATATGTGTGTGTGTGTGTGTGTGTGTGTGTGTGTGTGTTTTGTATGAATTAGAGAGTAATGTTTCTCTTAATTCTTGCGTGCAGTAACATCGATTTCAATTGATTCCCTCTTCAGCAGTAAGATGCAACGTCAGCACAAACTATTGCTTGCAGAGTGAACCCCAAGAATTCTGGTTAAAATCCGAGTGATTTAATTTTTCGACATGTTAGCGCTTTCAAAGTGCGTCTTATCCTCATAAATGCCTTTTAAAACTTACGCCTCTTGTAAAACCAAATTAAACCATGCTTTAATCCTGAGAGTGATGGGACAATATTCCACTGTGTGGCTGCATGTGTCTTTGGCTGCACTGACGTGCACACAACGAGGTTTTTTATATGGGGAGTCAGGAAATAAATCATCATTGAAGTATGAAACATATATATACATGGAGCAAAGTAACGTAGAAAAGAAAACCGGTTCGCAGGTTCCATTCAACAGGAACACCCACTTGATACGAATAACTAGCCTTAAGATTGTACTGGCACACTACTTGACTGAGGGAAAAATAGATTTTCTTGCCTCGAAGCAGTAAAGAAAACACCCCAAACCGGCCTACGTCGAAATCTATAACAGCAGATTTGTATGTCTGTGACAAGACATTCTTCGGACAGTTGATGGACAGTTGTTGCTCCTGTTTCACTCTTATCCTGTTGTACGGAGGTTCTCCTAGCTTGCGCTGGGAAGTCGAAGTTACAAACGCTAGTGGTCGTTTTCGATAAACTTTTATTCACGCACTGGTCGATACACGGCGGTGACAATAAACAGTATTGGAGTACTCGCTTCACTCTACACGCAGTGCCGCAGAGGATTCACTCTTTACACAAAGTTAAGCTCTCACCTTAACTCTGTCCCGATCTGCTGCTCGTGTCTCCAGTTTCTCTCTCGCTTTGTCGCGCCTTATATACCTAAACACAGGTTCCAGATCTTTCGTGAATGAAGCGGCATATTCTCTCAAGCTCGAGCTGGAAATTGACTGACGTCCCCTGACACAACAAGACAAATTTAGCCCGACTCGACCGCGTGCCAGGGCAATGACCTGACCGATATAAACAACCCGACCGCGCCACGATCCTCTCGCACAATACAGAACCTTCACAACACTCCGTTTGGTATCCTTCCGTCCATGTTCGGAGTCGAATTCTTAAAAGGTAACGATACGACGTGATTCCATTTCAGACCTACTTAACTAAATATCTGCAAGATGATATACCTGTCTCTAGGCGATTTCATGAATTAGCTTTGAATTAGTTGACTTACTTAGTTTCTGCCGCATTTATTAGCGCCGTTTCGACTGTCACGCGTAACTTGGTAGCGATATTTCATTATCTCTCCTTACATTGGCATGACATGATATACTACCAATTTTGCATGCGTTTTAACGTACCCGCCTTCTAAGATTTTTTGCATCTTTCTCCTATGACAACTACTTCCAACTTACTTGTTTTTGACTTCACAACTTCCTATCTCTATCATCCCTTCTGGAAACGTGCAAACTTCTCGTTGGAGCAGCACGGTTTCAGTATTAACATCGTCTTCCCATGTATTGGAGGGTTCCAAGTTCATTCACTCGGTTGTTGTTTTCAACTTCCATTAGCGCAGGAGTTGATCTCTTGCTTCCGAATGGTACCGTTGCTACTATTTGAACTGTTGGCACGTACACGTTGATGAATTGTTTTTGTTTCCGTTATAGGAAAACTTGGCAAACTCCCAAGTATATCTCCATCCCTGGACTTAGGTTCGTGCCTGCCCATGACGAGTGACGTTTCACGTTCTTTCTATCCAACCCATGTGCATCCTATGCATTTTCTGTGATATTCTGCAATAAAAGCACGTATACCAACGACCCAGCTCTCTACTTCTGTTCGCGTAATTAGTTCAAAATCGAGTGATATCGACCACAAGTACAGCGTCTTCTACCTGTGATAAGCAGCCTTAACCTAAAAGGGTATTGGCCTTGGGGACTTCGACCGGGATAGATACTGTCAATGTGGACATTGGTTGAAAAATCCTGCAGCACACCACAAATCCCAGCTCCGATCATCCTCGTATCTTGTAATGATGCATGCATGTAAATAAACATTATATTAGCTAGTCTCAATTGCAGCCATTCTCGCCTCTTTAAATTCTACCATCCTCATCGCCTAGAGCCTTTTATAACTGAAATGTATGATGAGGCCCACATTGAACTTTCAGTTCGGGTTACCCTCACCATTACGAAGAATATCTGGATCGCTTAACTGAAAGGAGCGCTGAAACTGGGTACGTTATCAGAGTCTATCTGTAAATGTAGACAGCTCTTTATGTCACCTTATTAGGTCAACTGACAACTTTGTCTCGAGTGTACCACAATGAGACTTTTCCTAGCACACTTCCTGGAAAACACATTTTCTTTGATGCAAGTGATCGACTGTGAAAATCTTGAAATATGTCAGCCGTTGACGTACATAGACTCTTGTCGATGTGTCACCTCTCAAACAAAAAAGAAGACATGGAGATAGCTCTTTCGCAACGACACTTCGTCCTTTTTATTAAAAACGTGATTCATCGAGCCCTCACCAATGCGACATGAAACAATTGCATTCATGATAATTCTTTTCAATACGATGAGAATAAAATAAAAACGACAATAACGGAAACTCTTTTTACATTTTGAGATTCTCTTTCGACCAGGTGTCATCACGAGAAAATCGGGAGTGCCAGGAATGAAGAAACGATCATTATGAAATGACGGCTCCATGGGACGGACCATTCTGCGAGAACAGAAGGCGGCGGGTTGCCAAACAAGTCTTCTGTTCTAAGTTTGCCCGTGGAAAACATGGAGGCGGGGGGTGGGGTGGAATGCCAATCAAGTGCGAGTAAACTGCCTTTAAAAACATCAGTGAAGGCATTCAGCATGGAGACAGACAGGAGGTTGGGAAACCATGGCTGCTGACCGCAGTCCCTGGGTGTTGCAACTGGAGTCGGTGTCATCACAGGCCAACGTCGTTTGCAACGGACAACAAGGAAGTCTTTGAAACTGGCGCTCTGCAGCGCCTCTTGCTGTAGACACACAGTGGCCTGCTCTCCCTGCCACAGGCGCCCGTGCTTCCCAGTTTGGGCTGCGGTCAGCAGCCATGGTTTCCCAACCTCCTGTCTGTCTCCATGCTGAATGCCTTCACTGATGTTTTTAAAGGCAGTTTACTCGCACTTGATTGGCATTCCACCCCACCCCCCGCCTCCATGTTTTCCACGGGCAAACTTAGAACAGAAGACTTGTTTGGCAACCCGCCGCCTTCTGTTCTCGCAGAATGGTCCGTCCCATGGAGCCGTCATTTCATAATGATCGTTTCTTCATTCCTGGCACTCCCGATTTTCTCGTGATGACACCTGGTCGAAAGAGAATCTCAAAATGTAAAAAGAGTTTCCGTTATTGTCGTTTTTATTTTATTCTCATCGTATTGAAAAGAATTATCATGAATGCAATTGTTTCATGTCGCATTGGTGAGGGCTCGATGAATCACGTTTTTAATAAAAAGGACGAAGTGTCGTTGCGAAAGAGCTATCTCCATGTCTTCTTTTTTGTTTGAGAGGTGACACATCGACAAGAGTCTATGTACGTCAACGGCTGACATATTTCAAGATTTTCACAGTCGATCACTTGCATCAAAGAAAATGTGTTTTCCAGGAAGTGTGCTAGGAAAAGTCTCATTGTGGTACACTCGAGACAAAGTTGTCAGTTGACCTAATAAGGTGACATAAAGAGCTGTCTACATTTACAGATAGACTCTGATAACGTACCCAGTTTCAGCGCTCCTTTCAGTTAAGCGATCCAGATATTCTTCGTAATGGTGAGGGTAACCCGAACTGAAAGTTCAATGTGGGCCTCATCATACATTTCAGTTATAAAAGGCTCTAGGCGATGAGGATGGTAGAATTTAAAGAGGCGAGAATGGCTGCAATTGAGACTAGCTAATATAATGTTTATTTACATGCATGCATCATTACAAGATACGAGGATGATCGGAGCTGGGATTTGTGGTGTGCTGCAGGATTTTTCAACCAATGTCCACATTGACAGTATCTATCCCGGTCGAAGTCCCCAAGGCCAATACCCTTTTAGGTTAAGGCTGCTTATCACAGGTAGAAGACGCTGTACTTGTGGTCGATATCACTCGATTTTGAACTAATTACGCGAACAGAAGTAGAGAGCTGGGTCGTTGGTATACGTGCTTTTATTGCAGAATATCACAGAAAATGCATAGGATGCACATGGGTTGGATAGAAAGAACGTGAAACGTCACTCGTCATGGGCAGGCACGAACCTAAGTCCAGGGATGGAGATATACTTGGGAGTTTGCCAAGTTTTCCTATAACGGAAACAAAAACAATTCATCAACGTGTACGTGCCAACAGTTCAAATAGTAGCAACGGTACCATTCGGAAGCAAGAGATCAACTCCTGCGCTAATGGAAGTTGAAAACAACAACCGAGTGAATGAACTTGGAACCCTCCAATACATGGGAAGACGATGTTAATACTGAAACCGTGCTGCTCCAACGAGAAGTTTGCACGTTTCCAGAAGGGATGATAGAGATAGGAAGTTGTGAAGTCAAAAACAAGTAAGTTGGAAGTAGTTGTCATAGGAGAAAGATGCAAAAAATCTTAGAAGGCGGGTACGTTAAAACGCATGCAAAATTGGTAGTATATCATGTCATGCCAATGTAAGGAGAGATAATGAAATATCGCTACCAAGTTACGCGTGACAGTCGAAACGGCGCTAATAAATGCGGCAGAAACTAAGTAAGTCAACTAATTCAAAGCTAATTCATGAAATCGCCTAGAGACAGGTATATCATCTTGCAGATATTTAGTTAAGTAGGTCTGAAATGGAATCACGTCGTATCGTTACCTTTTAAGAATTCGACTCCGAACATGGACGGAAGGATACCAAACGGAGTGTTGTGAAGGTTCTGTATTGTGCGAGAGGATCGTGGCGCGGTCGGGTTGTTTATATCGGTCAGGTCATTGCCCTGGCACGCGGTCGAGTCGGGCTAAATTTGTCTTGTTGTGTCAGGGGACGTCAGTCAATTTCCAGCTCGAGCTTGAGAGAATATGCCGCTTCATTCACGAAAGATCTGGAACCTGTGTTTAGGTATATAAGGCGCGACAAAGCGAGAGAGAAACTGGAGACACGAGCAGCAGATCGGGACAGAGTTAAGGTGAGAGCTTAACTTTGTGTAAAGAGTGAATCCTCTGCGGCACTGCGTGTAGAGTGAAGCGAGTACTCCAATACTGTTTATTGTCACCGCCGTGTATCGACCAGTGCGTGAATAAAAGTTTATCGAAAACGACCACTAGCGTTTGTAACTTCGACTTCCCAGCGCAAGCTAGGAGAACCTCCGTACAACAGGATAAGAGTGAAACAGGAGCAACAACTGTCCATCAACTGTCCGAAGAATGTCTTGTCACAGACATACAAATCTGCTGTTATAGATTTCGACGTAGGCCGGTTTGGGGTGTTTTCTTTACTGCTTCGAGGCAAGAAAATCTATTTTTCCCTCAGTCAAGTAGTGTGCCAGTACAATCTTAAGGCTAGTTATTCGTATCAAGTGGGTGTTCCTGTTGAATGGAACCTGCGAACCGGTTTTCTTTTCTACGTTACTTTGCTCCATGTATATATATGTTTCATACTTCAATGATGATTTATTTCCTGACTCCCCATATAAAAAACCTCGTTGTGTGCACGTCAGTGCAGCCAAAGACACATGCAGCCACACAGTGGAATATTGTCCCATCACTCTCAGGATTAAAGCATGGTTTAATTTGGTTTTACAAGAGGCGTAAGTTTTAAAAGGCATTTATGAGGATAAGACGCACTTTGAAAGCGCTAACATGTCGAAAAATTAAATCACTCGGATTTTAACCAGAATTCTTGGGGTTCACTCTGCAAGCAATAGTTTGTGCTGACGTTGCATCTTACTGCTGAAGAGGGAATCAATTGAAATCGATGTTACTGCACGCAAGAATTAAGAGAAACATTACTCTCTAATTCATACAAAACACACACACACACACACACACACACACACACACACATATATATATATGAATCGACTCGAATGGAATGATGACTTTGCCATATACACATCATGCTTTCCAATATTGCGAGTGCTGTGCATCGAAAGATTGTGGTTGTCAAGAAGCGATAAATACGTGTGCAAACTAGCGCTTTCTGTCATCAGTCGATTTCTCTTATTAAGAAATCATTCTCTCTCCTCCACTACTCACGATGTCATGTCTCATTCAGTCGCGCTGACCAGTGTTATGAGTAAATCATTCTGTTGATGGCTTGGTCACGACAAGAGCTGGAGAGCACGGAAGTTTAAAAAAAAATCATTCACGATTTGTCTCCCTTTCGTTGCCAGTTTTCTTCGCCTGAAAGTAGGAGAAATGATTATCTCCCTTGTGCTGATGTTCGCCGACCCTGATTTTGTGAGAAGCCACAAAAACAAGAAGTTGAGAGTGTTGGCTTTAGAAGAAGGCTCATTGCATTCTGTGACGAAAAGCTGTGACAAGCAAAAATAGAAAAGTGCGAAAGAAGACTGGCATAGACACCGAAAGTCAATACTCTGAGACCTTTTTTGAGAACTGCTTCGTGGGAGTTCCCTAACTCGACAGAATTGATTGCATAGTGTTGAAGATATCAGCCTCCACTCTGAGGACTGGTGTACCGCCGAGATTAACATGGCATGCAGGAACAGATGGAGTCATTGTTTGCTTGAAAGAGGAAAGCTAAACTTAATAAATTACAGACTGATCTCCGAACTGAAGGATACACAATGACTGAAACATGAGTCCCTACTTGTATAAGTTTCATCGACCAGTCAAACAAAAATTTCCACGCCATGTGATGGCAAAAAGTGAACAAACGAGGACAGTATGCTAACATAGCATGAAGCTATCCTGTCATGCCTTTATACTTGATAAAAATGAATTCAAATAGTTTCACTGATAACTTTTTTATAACAACGTTGGAAAATTTCAAAAGTGCAGGCATGCAAAATATTTCTTTTCCTCGATAACAGACCATATGGCCGATTCAACCTGTACACAGTATCCACTGTACACAGATGCAGTGATTCATTCCAACCCCACGTTGGCAGACGACATCAAATCACATGGTTCATAATGTATCTGCAAAAGTTTCAGTTTTGTCTTGGTTAAAACTGCAGGCTTGCAAGGGTTCATTCCTGGAATACTTTCAAAGGGAGCCTCGAAGAAACATTATTACGTCGCACAAACAACGTCACAAACCGAGGAACACATAAACGTCACATTTCACAACCATCGACTGCCTCCCATGCACCACCATTGGAACATTTCATTGGGGACAATAAACCTAGCTTCTTCTACCTGAGAGTGGAAAGTTTATTTGGGGGGGGGGGGGGGGGGGGGGGGGGGGATTCATCTACTACAATTTCATGCAGAAGACTTTCATGTAAACGTCAACAAAGTAGTCAGAATAACTCCGATTCCGATATTGCGTTTTTGTGGGATTTGTGTGTGTGTGTATGTGTGTGTGTGTGCGTGTGTGTGTGTGTGTGCGTGCGTGCGTGCGCGCGCGCGTGTGTGTGTGTGTGTGTGTGACGAGGCAATTATTCGCACATCACCGACATCGTTTGTAAACTGATGTGACATTTTTACGGGGTCCACACACACACACATCCGGGTGTCACACGAACTTCCAAAGCAGCTGTCCCACCAACGCAAGTGAGTAAGATGGAAAACATTCTCACTTTGCCAGGAGCCACACCAGAGCTGATAGTTTTGCTCCAGTTCATTAGTTACTGTGTTTCCCAGATCAAATGTCTCGAGCAGAAACTTTTCTTCATAAGTCGTTTCAAAAACACGAATGCATAAACGGCGGCTGTTTACTAAGAAACGCATCAAGTCTCTTTCAGCAGATCTTCCATCCCCACAGAGTTTGTAACAGTGTCAACTCACGTTACTCCACGTGACCAAGGAACTACAGACATTCTCCTTATCACCAGCGTCTTTGGCGCGATTTGCGTCATCCTTTTCTTTTAAGGAGCAAATAGTTACAATGATCGCAACGCACTTTTTGCGACAAAACGTACGTATCAAAAGTCCTCGATAAATGTTTCGTCTGGGGAGGCTCGCATTATCTGGAAGCGCGGAAGCAAGCTGTAGACAGGACATCACTTGACCTTATGATTTCAGTCGTCCGGCCATTCTTAACACTAGAGGTAGCCCGGTACAGAACTCACTAGACAAACATCAAGTGGCAGACTTCTGCGCTTCAACTTGAACTCGCCAAGCGATGTCAATGTGTAACAGACAGCTTGCAACTAACGAGTTAAGATTGCATCTCTCCTTTCGACAGTCAAACTCAAATATCGGGACTGTTTATTTGACCAAGAAAGTACTACAGTAGGAAGACAATGGAGCACTTTTGGACATCTCTTTGCACAAAATCGTGTCATCTCTCCCCATCTCTGTGGAGATTAAGATTATCTGCTCCATGGAAAAAACAGTCAATAGCGGTGTTTTCGTGTTGTAATACTGACAGTACTGGATTACCCGATAAGAAAACTGTGTTCAGTGGCAGTGTCATTTCACACAGGGAAGCTGCCACTTTTGGAGCCAGTGCTTTTGGATTCTCCTCTCTTCACTACGATTCTGCCAAGCAGCAACACTTGGGAAGACTTGGAAAATGTAAACAGTTCAGAGGCTCAGGTACCAGCAATATGTACTGGTTAAGAATACTATGGCAGGCTTTGTGGCGTGCATCACCCATACACACGACTTTTGAAAAAGGCAAAGAGACCTGAGAATTCCATCCAGACTCATGTAAATCGAGATTTCTCCGGGTGTCGTTGGAATCTTACCACACAAGGTGTTCCTGAAACGACTGCCCCAGCGCACAACGTCTAACATTCAGTTACAGGTGGAGGCACTGTCCCAAATGATAGCCAAGTACTTGCCTACACGCAGTGTAGGTTTTCAGGCAGTCTCCTTCGGTTCAAACTGACCTCATCTTAGGCAACACTTGCGGGATGGAGTCGCCCAGGCTCTGTTGCGTCATATCATCTGTTCCCGCCTGGGGGACGAGGAAGACGTGAGAGCGATCGTCTCTCCGAGTTCGATGGCCGTGGGGTCAGGATCGGGAGTGGGGCGCGAGGCGTTGGTGACTGGGGGGTCGGGAGCAACCCAGTCGGAGTCATCGTCCTTGCCTTTCTCGTGTCGCTCTCGCTCTCTGTCTCGCCGTGCCAGTCCGTACTGCACGTGCGTGTAGTATAGGACGAAGTTGCTGACGATGATAGGCACGGTGAAAGCGATCATCAGCAGACCGCAAATGGCACAGAACGAGCCGATGACGTAACCGGCCGCTGTCTTCGGATACATGTCCCCGTAGCCCACGGTCGTCATGGTGACCACGCTCCACCAGAAGCCTACGGGGATGTTGTCGAAGCCTTTTTTGCCCTCCGCGAAGTGGATGAGCGAGGCGAAGACGACCATGCCGATGAGGAGGAAGACGAACATGAGCATGAGC
>JAWQFJ010018718.1:60000-65785 GCA_034096865.1 Theodoxus fluviatilis
AAATCTACATCACCGTCCACCACTTTCCCACCGGATAATGATGGGGCATGCCCACAGGCTGAACGGTAAATTGTAGCACTAATACACAACGCATTTAGAGCATGTCCTACATCATAAAAGGACTTATATATTGCATATAAGTGAGATTAGTTTTCTTTGGAACAACTGCTCGCACACGAGGTAACATGAATATTGATTAAAGATGTTGTGGACAACTTGTTGCCGTTTCATTGTCTGCAACAGCCTTTATGGAGTCCTGTAATGTCTCACTGTAAATATTTAAAACTGGCCCTGTGCTCTTTTTTGGTCATACTACCTCATGCTTCTCTTACTCTCCGGTTTTATTTGGTCTCGTTACTTTGCGATTCTCTCCATGTCATCGACTCAGTTCGTCCTTGCATTTACGCTGGACGCTTCCATCGAAGCCCAACAGCACGCATGAGAACACTAAAAGTTCGAAACACTGGGCTGCAAAAACACTTAAATCTCGAATCTCCCTGCTCTTCACAAGCTTTCTACGAAGACCATTTCCAGTGTCTGTGCTTTTAGCAACTGATACGTTGACATTCTGCTTTGCAAAGGAGCTCGGGACTCTACCCGAAAGATGGCGGCGACAACGTGACCGTCTTCATGCCCACAAGAATGAATGTCTTGAGAGCTTTTACTGATGCTGGCGCAGGGAAGACCATAAAGTGCTAAAATTCAACCATGTTTTGCCTCCCTTGCACCGAAGTTTTGCCTTCCCTTTCAAACAAATTGTCTTCGTGTCGTTGGAAAGAACGAATATTAGCACTGGCGGCTGCAAATGCATGTTGCGAAAATGTATCAACTCAAGAAATGTTTGACACGTGACAGATGACAGTTTTGGATATATACAAAATCTGTGGAAGTGCCTCAGCAGAGTGTGCGATCCATTCTGTCTTTTTCAACCAGCACCTGTTGGAATTGAGTCTTTGTGGAAGACAAGAACACACAAGAAAGCCGGAGCCATTTCAAAATAAGGAATTTATCAAAACGAAAGGTTAAATGTAGAATGTGTTTTGAACTATTTCGAACACCTTCACATTAGTGTCAATGGAACTGTTGCAATAAATCAAACTGAAAAATCCGTATGCATAAACCTGAATTGCATGCAGATCGAAGTGCAAGAAGAGAGAAAATGGGAGTGGGGGAGCAAGAGAGAGGAGTAATAGGGATGGGTGGGGGTGGAGGCATAGACACTACACTGACCACCTGTACTTTGAGCAAGCACGTTTCCTTTCATGGTTCATGGATGAGATTTTCCGGCAAATATAGAAGAGATGGTGGCAGAGGTGATGGTGGTGGGGTTGGGGTTGGGGGTTGGGGGGTAAAAGTAAATAAGGTGTGGTTGGTAGTGGTGGTGGTGGTGTTGATAGCGGTGGTGGCGGGGGGGGGGATGGAGGAAGCGGTGGTGGTGGTGGTGGTGGTGGTGGTGGTGTGGGTGGTGGTGGTGGTGGTGGTGGTGGTGGTGGTGGTGGTGGAGGTGGAGGAGGAGGAGGAGGAGGAGGAGGAGGAGGAGGAGGAGGAGGAGGAGGAGGAGGAGGAGGAGGAGGAGGAGGAGGAGGAGGAGGAGGAGGAGGAGGAGGAGGAGGAGGAGGAGGAGGTGGTGGTGGTGGTGGTGGTGGTGGTGGTGGTGGTGGTGGTGGTGGTGGTGGTGGTGGTGGTGGTGGTGGTGGTGGTGGTGGTTGTGGTGGTGGTGGTGGTGGTGGTGGTGGAAGAGAAGTAGACAGTTGACAAGGGTTTTCTTCTGCGGAAGGAGATTAGGTGTGAAGAAATAGAAAAAAGAAACGTAGAGAAGGGGTGGGGGTGGGGATGAGGTACGGGTTATGAGGCTAATGAGCCGAGGAAGGAGGAGAGGATGGAAAAGAACAGGAGGGAGGTTGATAAGGGGAAAATGAAACGGTTAAGAGGTTGAAGGTATGTGGCAAAGGGAAAGAGAGGGGAGGAGAGGGAGGGAGGGAGAAAAGAGAGAGAAGGGGTCGGAGAGAAGTTAATAGGCTCGGGGAGCAAGTACGCAAAAGGTGAGGAAAGGGGGAAAGAGGTTAGGGGAACAGGAACAGAGGAAAGAACAGTGAGAGAGAAAGAAAAAAGATAGGAAGGAATGGGGGAATGAGGTGAAGCATTGGGGGCGGATCTCAGATCAGGAAGATGGGGGAATGAGTTTACTCTCACCTTGGCACCCCTGGAGGCGGTGGGGTCCTGCAGGAAGCGCCACATCCGGGCCCTGGCGCGGGCCCAACACCCGAGCTGGGTCTTCTCCAGGTGAACGTCCTGAGTTGTGGACAGCTTCCTGTCGTACTCCAGCTTCTCCAGGGAGCGGCTCTGCGTCTTCCACGTGTTGTACTGCGTCCAGCAGCACCGCTCGATGTCCAGCTCATCGATGCCCCAGAAGTTCAGCTCGTTCTGCAGCGAGGGGCCGCACATGTTGGTCGGGATGTGCAGCTCGCCCGTCCTCAAGTAGTTGAGGACGCAGGAGAAGGCCACGGGGTCGCGGTCGAAGAAGTAGTCCCCCTTTTCGGGGCGGTAGTAGCGCCGCATGCGGTCTTCTCTGGACAGGAGAGCTGTGTCCATGCGCTCCAGCGTGGAGCGGTACGTTTCGAACACCTGGCCGCCCACGTTCAGGATGACCGTCTCCCTGGGCGCGTGGTGAGCGCAGCGCCGCTTCCTCTTGATGCGCCCTGCCTTGCCGCACGTGCAGATCCCGTTGTTGATGGTCACGTCCACCTCATGGGCCGTGTTCTGGTTGTTGTCGGTGGTGCGTCTCGCAGCGTCACGGGTATGGTGCAGGGGACAGTCACAGGCGTGCGGCTCGGTGTCCCCCACGTCCTCCTCGTTCACTGGGGGGCCGCTCCGATTGGACTTTCTGGACAGCTGTGCGCTGTTCTTGCGCTTGCTACTCCAGTCGAACCCCCCCTGTGGAAAAAACGTTCTGCGCTGTAGAGAGAACAGAGGCACGTATGTGGATATCACGGCGGAGTTGAGGAGGATCTCCTGTGCAAAGCAAGACGAAGCCAAGACGAGGGAGAGAGCTGTCGGTATACAGGCAACAGCCAGGACCAGTGTCAGTTGGCTGAAGGGTTAGGATGTGGTTGATGTGATGAACAAGTAATCATGAATCTAAATAAATTTTCCCCTCCCCCAAATATGTCACTGAAACTTAATACCTTAGACAGGAGTGTCAGATTTGTTGCTGCTTTCATTTAGTGTTAAGTAGTAATGCACGAAACCCCAGTTCAAATGCACCCTCTGACAGGGTCAACTGCAGTTTAATGGGCGTCGTCGAATACGACAAAAAAAAAATCTGACGATACATCAGCCGGCCACCGAGGGATCATGAACACAAAACATGAAACGGAAACAAGTTCTTGGCTCGACAACGCTTTCACGACGTCATATCACCAAGAGCGTCAACTGGAAAACAAGGAAACGAGCACGATCACTGCGACACGAGCAAAGCAATAATCAATCATTCCATCGCGACATGGATTCAATGAGAGCAACAGATCCTGCGACGACAGCAAAAGCCCACGTCCAAGATGCCTGTTTACAAACCGCTATGAGGGTGTGTCGACGGAGGTGCACAGTTGACGTTGTGGCGAACATGGGAGCAGTCAGGTCGCGGGAGAATGCTTTCCCTTGGAGACCACGCAGACTTTTATATTGGAACCAAGGGCGAGCCAATCAGGGTTGGGGAGGGCAAAACATCCACAGACCGTAACGTGCAAAATGCATTTGCTTCCGCCGTCAGCGCTTCCAGTCAGTCTGAAATCCGCTCGAGGGCACTTCGTTTCTTGGGTAATGTATCTTGTTGGTGGATCCCCGCAAATGCTTCCCAGGGTTGACGTGAGAAGGCCTATCGATCTGCAACTACTTCACACCAGCATCTTCGCCCCAGGAACAAAATCCAGGTTTTTAACTTGTGAATCTCCGGCGCCATTCATCCGAACCACGCGTTGCTGGTGAGAAGACGGCTTTGCACACGCGCTGTGCGTCGCCTCGGCAAGACGCCGGCTGAGTAGAGGATGGTCCCCACGTAATGCAAGCAATTTTGTCGTAGTGCGCTTCTTTTGCCACTCGCCTCCCACAAGGGAAAAGATTTGGAGCGGGTCGGGAATACGTCCAATCGACATGAAAATAGCGGTCGAAAAAAGTACGGAGAAACGCAGCAGTGTATCGGAAAGATCCTGCGATTTCGTTTGCAGGTTTGCTACAGCAACGTCATCACAGACCACGACCAGGCAGAGTTAGCAGTTAGGCACGAGGTAGCTGCTAGTACAAAGCTGACTTGTTTCTATGAGGGATGAACCTGAAAAAGACAGAGGTTGCAACCCAGAAGTCGCACACGTGTGCAGCCATAAGTCACTCGATGCTTTTCACAACAGCAACATGGCAGATGACTGCCTCTCCGCCAAGATGGAAACTGTTGATCTATCTTTTCGTTGCCAAGCATTCTCTCAAAGCAATGGGAAGTAAAAAGATGAGTTAGACCTCTTTCAAAGCTGAGAATAACTGATCTGTGGATGCCGTGCCAACACGCTATATAGTGCTGGGAGATAAGCGCACTGTCAGAATAATCACAGACTGGATAACCCACAGAAACAGCCTTCACGCTTGCTCTTACGAAGGAAACTCTTAAGTATGTGCAATGGGAGTCGATCCCTTCGACTTCGAAGAACCGGTTACAGTCATTGAACGCTAGAAAACGAGATCAGATGACAACAAGGGATATTTATTGGACTATGCAGACGACTTTTGCCCGTTAAAACACCACAAACGTTTAGGGAAGACCTCTGGAAGGCAATTATTTGAATTTTCACGTGGATTACTTATGTTACCAAGAGGTAAGTATACATAAGCTCTGATCAAAACTGCGTTAGTTCGTTGAGTACTCATGCGCTGAAAACCATTGTCATTCTCTCACTCCACGCAGAGAAAAGAAACATCGCGGGGGAGGAATCAGAAAGGTGGACTTACGTAGTTTTGCCGAACAGCACAAATAATTGTACATGCCATGTCTCTGGCTTTCCTTAGATGACGTCTCGGTGTCCCAAAGAAATTCGACTACACTGAAATCTGATCCGACTTTTGAACTTGGGCGATGAAAAAGATCTGTAGAAAACAAGAAGGAAAAACAAAACTCTCACCAAACAGTCAGGGAGGCAAATTTGCACGATTACGTTTCATATAGTCCGCTGATTGGCTTAGCAAAAACTCGTAATCAGTTTTCAACTTACGAAATGCAAATCACTCCTCTGAGTTTGTGTTTTTAACTTTCACTACGAGAAGTGAAGCAGAAATCCAACTCTTGCATGAACAATGCTTGGGAGCCGAGCAGCGCAACTCCGAGTCCTTCAACTGCGCATCCGACGGATAGTGCCAGTGGGCGTACGGGAGAGGGCGACGCGATAATGCGATCAGAGTGCTGCAAGTGACGCATCTGCGTCTACAAATGGGCGGGAACCCAAATCGCGAGGGACTTCGAGCTCGAGGATCGGTCTGAGCCGACTGAAGGTGACTCCTCCACCCTCCTCAGCCACGCGGCAAGGAGCGGGCCACACCGGGCCCGTCTGAGTGGCTACAAAACTCCAGGGAGACCCGCCTTGGTCTCGCCTCTTCCTGCGAAGAGATGAGGAAACAAAGTTTGCGTGTATAAGCTCGTTTCCCGGTAACAAGAGAAATGCTTAGAGCTGGAATTTGGCGCGGTACGAAAATGATTGTATTCTACCTAGTCTGTCGTCTCCCGAGACGACCAATAGGGTTAGCG
>JAWQFJ010018719.1:0-14339 GCA_034096865.1 Theodoxus fluviatilis
AGGAGGCACTCGCTTGAAGGAGGGTGGCCGAGGTTGCTTCGGAGCGCCCTCGATGCGTCACGCTGCAGAGGCCGGGATGAACCAAAATGGCGGAGACCCGTGCAAATTGGGTTGCCGTTATAGACGGCAGTGCCTGTAATGTGCTTCTCAGTGTCCGACAATGAAAAATTGTACTACACGAAATAATTTGCTGTTTGAGTGTTTATTTATATAATTTTGAGGAATATGTGTACATGTAATTTCTGGACATACACTGTCGAAAAAAATGTTTAGTTTACAAACACGAAACACCGTACAGGTACACTCCATGAATTATGTCCCTTGAATTGATCAAAATTAATCGAGGTAAAACAGTTTCAACTAAATGTTTTGCAATTGAAACCGGGTTGCATTTTTGGGGTTGAAAAAGTTCCCATGCCATTCGATATGACACCAATGTATGTTCAGTCAAGTGAAAAACTGTTTTGATATCTTTATCGTTAGTTATTTCGACTATCGGCAACTTTTCACCGACTCTCGCGCCAGGACGCAGCCATGTTCTCTCGGACTTCCGCCTTGCCAATTGATAATTGGCCGTTTCTTAGACGTCTTCCTCGCCTAGGCTAGCCCTCGAGGCTAGCCACTTGCCTAAGAAACGCACGGCATGTACAGTGCATACGAGTGCAAGCATCACGTAGAGCTACAGCGGTGACTGCCATGCACGACTGGCTCTTGTGGCCGTCCGCCTAACCGCCCAACCAATTTCCCCAGAGTATCGTCTTCCAATGATTTATGCTGGTGCATTTCATGTAATACGTAGCAAGCTGTCAAATGTCGTCCCTTATCGCGTTACGATAAGCTGCGGTCCGAGAAAAAGCAGTACTATGAAAATGAGAACCTCGTAGTTCTTGGCTGCTCAACCTATTCCGCCACACTGACTGACTGAACGAGGCTTTCACCCCATTATCTATTCATAAGAGAAAATTGGGCATTGGAACGCTTAGAGCAGACCAAACAAATTGGATAGGAAAGGAGGTGGGAAAGTGGGGGAGAATGGATTGTGTCATAGATACTGATGGTTGTACTTTTGCATAATCCAATTACTGTGCAGTTTTTCAGAAAGAGGGAATGAGAGGGCGAGAGAGAGAGAGAGAGAGAGAGAGAGAGAGAGAGAGAGAGAGAGAGAGAGAGAGAGAGAGAGAGAAAGTGAGAGAAAGTGAGAAAGAGGGAGAGAGAGAGAGAGCGATCGAAATGTTCTTTTTAGACTTCCGATCTATTTAAATGGAAGTTACTTATGCACATTGAGAGAGAGAGAGAGAGAGAGAGAGAGAGAGAGAGAGAGAGATAAAGGCGCACACATATATTCAGACACACGGACACAGGCCTACACAAACACGGGAGAGAAAAAACAGAGGCATGTTCGCAACAAGTAAGCACGTAACCTCCTGAAGTTTCCTTCTCGTAGCGGAAGACAACATGGGATGTGTCTTTGTCGCACAGAAACAACAGGAGATGTTCGGCAGTGTGACCCAGCTTGTACAAACCGTCCTATTGTTTTATCCCTCTGTGACGGACAAAGCAAACTCGCCACAGGCTTCAAATATTGATTTTCTCTTCACCACGCCCTAGCGACCTTTGAAGACGCACGACAGGACTTCAGCACGAAAGGCTTCCCTTGCAGTGTGATGGCCTCTCCACCAGCTGTGTGCCACTCTCTCGAAAGGACGGGCCTCCTTGTTGTGATCCTCCATCAACAAGCGACAGCGGCGTAACCCCGTTGCTCTTGACAACCATACACAGGGCTACCATGAGCACGTGACAATCTCTGTTGATGCGTTTTGTGCATGGGATGATGTGCAAACTTTTCCAAAAATGACGACGCACCCATGACCGTTCTCCGGGTATTCAGGAGTATTCTGCAGAATCGCACTCGGTACAGCGGTCACATGATCAATAGCGCACGACAATCGTTGCAATGATTTCAGAGCATGTTATCAACAGATTTACACAGAGCCACTGCAGGACTACATAGAAAAGCGATTGGAAAGCCATAGACGGATTTGCAATGTGTTCGAGAGAGCGTGGGGCGGGGAAAATGTTAGCAACGCACACACCACCCGTCGTTCTGAAACATCGACTGATCGTCGGCGCTGCGATGAGATTTTTGTGGAGACCAAATACGCAATCCGTCTGCCTTCACTCTGTTCTATTGGGACCTGCCTGCACGTGACCTTCGACTCTGCCCGTCAATTGATAGCTTTGTACTTCTGATTCCGCACGTCGCGCTCTTTGATGAAGCAGACATCGATTATCTCCGACTAGAGACCGAGGACCCGAGTGTCTATGAGCTGCTCAGCGTCACTTCCTGGTGTTTCCATCCAGCGCTCCAGGGAACAAGGGCGACATAAGTGACGCATTTGCAAATGAAGGTCTGGCTCCAGCGACAGACAGAACGAGTTGTGCCCGACAGTCCCAATGATAGAGATTACCTAGAGCACTATAATCATCACTAGTTTGGTTTTGTGTGATGACGCAGACAAATAACTGTGTTACAGTGGTCCCCATCGTGTGCATTCAAGGTGGACATACAAAAGCTACAAGCAACGAAACGACACGAAAAGGTGTGAAATATATTGTGTACACTCTTCAGTGTGTTTTAAATGATTTCCCTTTTCTATCAAAATCAGCTTTTCAGGAAACCTCAGCAGGGAAATGTACACATTTTCATGAGCATCTGTGTAGATTTACCAGTTCAGCACTTTGCTAGATCTCGTTACTATCTCAGTTATCATGGAACGTTCCATGACGATGATGATAAACGATGATATATGAAGCAATATGGCCTATCAGCTTTTGCGGGCTACGTAAGGACATCCATCACGAAAAAGACTACAGCTAAATACATATGTAATTAGAGTATTAGCAAGTATCAATTTTCCAAGCTATTCGCCTCTTTGAAATCGCGTAAAGAGAGTGGTTGGGTCTTTTTAAAGAAAAAAGAACCCCCCCACCCACCCTTTCCCCAATGGGAACGGAACATGTCCATCCAGGTTTCGAGGGTGCCGACCTTGTTGAGTACTGAGAAGTGAGAGAACGTGTCTGCAATGCCAACATGAGAGCAGGCCTTGGCAGAGCGGTGGGATACGCCATGAGAGATCAAGTTCGCCCCCACTTCTCTGCAAATGGCGGGAGCGCAGGGAGCGGTGGAGATCGGGACTGAGCAACCGGAAGCTGGCCCATCAGCCTTTCGTGTAGCGGAAGTGCGGTCCATTTCAATGCTTTTTTGCGTCACTTCCTACCCGGCAGCCACGTGACAGACACGGAAGTAAATGTAACCCGGGTCTGCCTCTTCCATCCCCCCAAGCTGTCCTTGCATCTTCAAAGTGACCCCAGCTTTGGAGACAACCCACTTTGCAATACTATCTCTGTTTTCTTAGACGTGGTGGAGTTTTAAAGGTCACAAGAATACGACATTGCTTTCTCAGATTTTCCCACTCGCCATCAATGCAAACAGCTGCTTAAATATTCTGTTCTCACCAAGGTACTATTCAAATGGATAAGACGTCGGTGCCAGTGATCAGACTTGCTGGGGATAAAAAGCGCAGCAATGTGAAACACTGCCACTACTTACAACCTAATATTTATCTTGACCTTTTACTTTTTACCTTGGGACTGCATCCACTGCCTTGGTGCTGGACGTGCATGACTTGTCCCACTCTTCCTTTAAAAAGCCCCGACTGCCTGCACGAGCTCAGATTTTTTACGACGTCTCTCCAGTTATGCACGGCTTATATCCGCCAAGCTTTTCCCCCCACTTCACTCCAGTTGTGACCCTTCTTGTTGCCCGTCTCAGGGTGTGTACCGTGGAGATATGTGGGGACAGGAAGTAATATTGAATGTCGGTTTCTCCTCGTCCTGGACTATGTGCGATAGCAGTAAATACCTTGTTGGGTGCTACAGGTCTTGGCTCATCTGTGACCAGCTGATACAGATACAGATACTTTTTTCATTGCCTTTCAAAGGATTTTTTGGGTCCAGCATATATAAGACAAACAAGCGTAATAGAGTCTGTACAATAATAAACTTGTTAAAATGCATAACTTTTAGGAATATGGGTTAAGTCCTAATTTGGACTGATTTACGTGATTAATAAGATATTTCGTTTTTCACAATGCTCTTCTTACTCTGCTCTCAACCTCCATCCCCATCCCCCACTCCTCAACCCCCACCTTTCTCCGTCCTTTTGCCCTTCTTGCTGATAAACCACACTTGAATGTTCCTTCGAGAATGCAAATGGTGCGGTAGCCTGCTAGTTTGCCTTGACAGGCTGTCTTGTTTTGTCGTGTTTTGTCTTGTTTTGATTTGTTTTCCCTCGCCTTCTTTACCTCTTTGCCTTGCCTTCCCATCCCTTGCCTGTTTTTGCTTTTCCTTGCCTTCCCTTGCCTTGCCTCGCCTGGCCTCGCCTGGCCTTGCCTTACTTTGCTTTGCTTTCCTTTGCCTTCCCTTCCCTTCTCTCTTCTTGCCATCCCTTCCCTTTCCTTGCCTAGCCTTCATTGCTTTGCCTTACCTTGCCGTGCCTTCTCTTCCCTGCCCTTACCTAGCCTTCCCTTGCTTTGTCTTCCCTTGCCTTCTTTGCCTTGCCTCCCCTTCCTTTACCTTGCCTTGTTTTGTCCTGCCTTGTCTTCCCATGCCTTGCCTTGCCTCGCCTCGCCTTGCCTTCCCTTGCCAAACCTTGCCTTGCGTTGCCTTGCCTTGCCTCGCCTTGCCTTGCCTCGCCTCGCCTCGCCTTGCCTTCCCTTGCCTAACCTTGCTTTGCTTTGCCTTTTCTTCCATTCACCTACCTTCCCTTGCTTTGCCTTCCCTTGCCGTCTTTGCCTTGCCTTACCTTCCCCTGCCTTTCCTTCCCTTGCCTCGCCTTGCCTTGCCTTGCCTTTCGCTTGCCTTCTTTTCCTTGCCTCGCCTTCCTTTACCTAGCCTTCCCTCGCCTTGCCTTCCATAGCCTTCTTTTCCTTGCCTTGCCTTATCTTGCCTTCTTTTCCTTGCCATTCCTTTCCTTGCCATGTCTTCCCTTGCCTTCCCTTGCCTTGCCTTCCCTTGCCTTCCCTTGCCTTGTCTTCCATTGCCTTCCCTTGCATTCCCTTGCCCTCCCTTGCCTTCCTTTGTCTCCCCTTGCATCTCCCTGCCATGCCTGCCCTTGCATTGCCCTCTGTTTCCTGCCTGCTCGCCTGCATGTCTGTCTCTCCATGCCTGGTTTCTAGAGAGATTCACGAAGCCTAACATGAAGATCACCGGCCCCAATGGAGGCTTCCCTTGATTGAAAGAGCAGTCATTAATCGTTTGTAAATACTTCAGTACATACAAGTGTCGTGGAATTTGATACCACACTTGATGAAGTGGGATTAGCAGTGGAAGAGCTCACCGCTGTAATTTTGCATTGTTCCCATGTAGCGTTGACAGCACCGTTTACATCCGAAAATTATCAGACATAGATCGCAGAAGGTTTAGACGGACAAGATGAAATGCTGAATGATGTTGAAAATATATCCCCAAAATGGTTGGAGATAAACAGGAAGTCCCGCAGAAATCATAAGAGGTCATCGTGTACAGCCCAATATAAACATGAACTGGCATTCTTGTCCTTGCTTAGAAATGCTCAAACTATCTAGATATCATGCAACAGTATCTGTCATGTTTAAAAGGCACAGCTCTGCATGCCAGTAATGAAATAGATAAATAATTTATCTCTGGCATTTGTCTTCTTTATACACGCTTACTGGACTCCTTGGTGTGTTGGTCTTTGAATTGGATGCCCTCTACTACTGACACAGCTGTTGCTGCTAAGGTCAGTTCTGGTCACGGACCTTTTGACCTTTGCAGTTTCTTACGTCATCACAAAACAGATGTCCCAATTAGTTTGGAACGCAACGTCCAAGTAAGACACGCGAGCTTCTTTCTGATCTGAGCACAGGGCAATTAGGCAAACCTCGAGATGTGCATCCATTACCAGATTAGCAAGTATTATTCTCAGCTTACACTGCGGTCTCCTGCTTGTCGGTTGTTTTCGCTTTGCAAGGCCGAGGGTGAGCGGATGTGCAGGTCATCCCAGTCCAAGAGGACTTGGGGTGGTCAGAGGCCTCCCAGTCTACAAAACTCTGATTAAAGGTGACCCAAGGTGGAGGGCCCAGTGTTGTTCACAGCCAGACAGTCTGGGTTAGGGCATCTTGACTGATCTACACAAAACTTTGATGACATTAGGTCAAGTCTATGTAGCAGACACCCCTAAAGTTTCACATCTGTACTTCAAAAACTCTCTGTGTCACTGGCGATCCAAAATGTGCTCCAAGTTTGCTCCCTGGTGCTGCAAACACACTTGGACCCTCTCGCACTCCTCCCTTGGGATCGCTCTTATGGCTGCTGTGATTGCTGCCTTCAGGTTTGGGATGGTCTGGGGGATGTTTACATACACCCTGTCCTTTAGGTATCCCCACAGATAAAAATCTGGGGGGTTCAAGTCCGATGAATGCGGCGACCACTCTGGGTCACATCTGCGGCTGATCAGTCGGTCAAGGAAACGCTGCCGTAGCCATCCCTCGCTTCCTCTTGTCTTCAGGTGTAAGCTTTTGTTTAATCTGGATTCTGTAAGGATACAAGTGAAGTTCTGAGATCAAAATTCTCATCACAGACTCCCGGTTGATTCCAAGATCTTGACTTCGACGACGCACAGACGTGCTTGGGCTGCGGGCAACAGAGTCTCTGACTGCAGCAACGTTGGGTGGTGTCCTTGATGATTTTGGTCGTCCAGAGTGTGATTGTCTGTTAGTGTCTTTACCATTTAGGTTTAGCACAGTCCCATGGGTTCTGAACTTGTTGACCCAACTGTAGATCGTCCTGTGGAGAGGAAATTCCCGACATTCGAACCGTTGTCTGAATTGCAGCTGAGCTAGATGAATAGACTTCAGCCGAAAATATGCCTCGACTATAAATGTCTTTTGCTCAGTGGTCCAAGGCATCTCGAAGTTCTACTTTGGTGCACTCACAGAGCAAGGCTTCTTCTTGATGAATTGAAAAAATTAAAAGAATTGATGGAATATTTCAAAAGTTATTCAAGTTTAGGTGATGATACTTTTTTGTGTCACCCTATATTAGGGATGTGTCTCTTTTCTCTCTCTTGTTACTGGCTCCCTTTTGTGGATAAATACCTGGATTCCTTTTGTAGTTGTTGGACGCTTTTGTGGTAGAACTGGATATTCTTCTTAGGCGGGTTCTGGGGTGTAAGGCTGGTTGGCTTCTTGAGTTATATAGATACAAAGACTTCAGTCTCTGATGTTCACGATCTCTTTATTCAGCAAACTGACAAGGTCTTAACTCTCTCTCTCTCTCTACGTGCCGTCCGTCTCTCTCTGTGATCGGACCCCTCTCTTTTCTTAGCTCGCTTCTTTCTCTCTATAAATACGTGCATGATCCTTTGTTCTAACTGTCTCTGAGTCAGTGTCTTTGTTGGCGTCTCCCTGATTATGCATTTGGATCAGAAACAAAGGAATTTTTTATTATGCATCTGGAACACCAAGCCTAGCTGATTCATCTTGCCGTGATTCACTCTGTCTGGACGCAAAATCCACCCCATCTGTTCCCACTGGCTTTTCTTTCGTCATAACAGTGGTGGTGGTGGTGTTTTTGATGGTGGTTGTGGTGGTGGTGTAGGTGGGAATGGTGGTGGTGTTTTTGATGGTGGTGGTGTAGGTGGGAGTGGTGGCTGGTGGTAATGGGGAGCCATTGATGGATATGGGCTTAAGTTATTTTAAGAGGTGTGTTTCACACTCGGGTTTTTATTGTGCGTCGTCGTCATCATCATCATCATCATCATCATCATCATCATCATCATCATCATCATCATCATCATCATCATCACCACCATCGTCGTCGTCGTCGTCGTCGTTGTCGTTGCCAACGTCATCGTCGTCGTCGTCGTCATCGTCGTCGTCGTCATCATCATCATCATCATTACCATCATCGTCATCATCAGCAGCTGAGAGACAGAAAAGAAAACGTGAAAGAACGAGAGAGATAAGAGGGTGATAAAATGAGAGAGAGAGAAAGAGAGAGAGACAGAGAGGCAGAGAGAGACAGAGAGAGACAGAAACAGAGAGAGACAGAGACAGAGAGAGACAGAGAGAGAGACAGAGAGAGAGAGAGACAGAGACAGAGACTGAGACAGAGACAGAGACAGAGACAAAGAGAGACAGAGAGAGAGACAGAGAGAGAGAGAGACAGAAAGACAGAGAGAGACAGAGAGAGAGAGACAGAGAGAGAGAGAGAGAAAGAGAGAGAGAGAGAGAATGAAAAAAAAGCATCTAAATCTTGAAAGGACACAAACGAGAATGAATGTGGCAAGGCACCAGAGCCCCTATCAGGCCTACTCATTGTGTTTCTTTCTTTTTCATTTCTTTCCTTCCTTTTTCTTTCTGTCTTTTTTCTTTCTTTTTTCCATTTCTTTCTGTTGCACCCAAACCATGAAGGACTCCACATAAAATCACCTCATCCATCACGTGATCTGATCACTGTCTGTGGACGACCAATTCCCGAGCGCAGTCTCTCTGCACGCGAAGCTTGTAAACCTTCCCTCTCTCGTGCCCCCCCTACCCCCCCCCACCTCACCCACCCGCCCACCCCCATGCCCCACTTTCTCTTCCAGGGCAGCACAGAATTTCCAACCAAGACACTCGTCTGCAACAAGACAAGTTGCACCATTGTGGCGGACATGGTTCGAGCCGAAATTCAAGAAATAACCGCATCTGGTAGCCGCAGGAAATACAATGAAATACATCGCGCCACCACACAAACACTGAGTACAACACACGTAGGCGCCAACTGATCCCCCTCCACCCCCCACCTCCTTCATCAGCTTCAATTCCTTGCTGCTGGGGCTCGCAGGCCCTTCTCCAGAGGTCAGCCAGGGGCGGCCCCAAGCTGCCAAAAGGTCACTTAGGACGTGGCGATGACGTCATTATGCCAAGGGTCGTTGTGAAGGATGATAAAAATGAATGCGTCGGCAGTTACTAGTGACGACCATTAACAGAGATGAGTCAGAAACATGCAGCAAGAAACACGACGTAAATTCATCAAATTTCATTTATAAGAAAACCTCAGTTTGATCTTGTAGTCGACCTAACTGTGGTTGTCTATTCAACCCGTTATAGACAAGGGTTAGCGAGGACAATGCACAGATTTACGAGTACATCTTGACCCTAGTTATCCAAACGCCTTATTTCTGGTGTTGATATGTTCTCATACGCATACATGTGCGGGTTTTCTTCTTCTTCTTCTTCTTCTTCTTCTTCTTCTTCTTCTTCTTCTTCTTCTTCTTCTTCTTCTCCTCCTCCTCCTCCTCCTCCTCCTCCTCCTCCTCCTCCTCCTCCTCCTCCACTTCCTCCTCCTCCTCCACTTCCTCCTCCTCCTCCACTTCCTCCTCCTCCTCCACTTCCTCCTCCTCCTCCACTTCCTCCTCCTCCTCCTCCTCCTCCTCCTCCTCCTCCTCCTCTTCCTCTTCCTCCTCTTCCTCTTCCTCCTCTTCCTCTTCCTACTCCTCCTCTTCTTCTTCTTCTTCTTCTTCTTCTTCTTCTTCTTCTTCTTCTTCTTCTTCTTTTTCTTCTCTTTTTGCACAAATGATTTACAAATGTATGAATGTAGATCAGAATGGAAATCAGAGAAAGAATGCTGTGACCAGACACTGTGCTGTACTCTGCAGAGACCAACAGAGTGGTACTGATGGAGCTGACTATTCCAATGGAAGACAAGATAGAAGAGTGGCATCAAGTCAAGCTTACGAAGTAGAACCTCTTGCCAACCAGCTGAAAAGCAAGGGTGTCAATACCACTGTCCTTGCTGCCGATGCTGGAGCTAGAGATTGTGCAGGCCACACAGACCACAACATTCGCAGGTAGCTCGGCCTCCCCAGCCGTCAATACACAAAGGTTGCGTGGGCTATAGCAGAGTCAGCAGAGAAGACATCATACTGGAGCTGGATCAGGAGGCAGTCCTACTGTTCAACAGTAGCAGCAGCAGGCAGATTTTGTCCCATGATGCACTCACGCAAGGCGTTCAGCGAGATGACTGCAGCAGACGGACCTGAATCTAGAATCAAGTGTGGCCCTCCCTCCCAGATTGTCAGGAAGTGTAAAGGGCCGATACAACTGTCGACGGTGGCTCCTCCTTTGAAGACCGTATGTTGCCTCGCTCCGTTGGGAGTTTCTTGCAACTAGACCATGATAATATGTGTGCATGTGCAGCGCGGGCGAGAAAGAAAGAGACGCAGAGATACACAGGGACAAAGAGAATTGCACAGAAGAGTGAAATATCATTCATACTGTAAAGTGCATGAACTTTTTCAAATGGTGAGTTTCATTTTCATATAGTAACATGAGCTTTATAGAAATTAACGTAAAAGTGCGGTCGTAAACAAATTCCTTTTACATTCAAAGTAAAGACCATATTTTGTCGTGTTGCGACATCAATTTGCTTTTTGAATTTTGTCCTGATGTGTTCCTATCGGCCACTTTTGGGGGGGAAAAAGCAAGGACATCATCTAAATGGCTTTCTTACAGACGCAGACAACATCTAAATTTAGACTTGTACTAATTGGCCGTACATGTTTGTGCGGCAGTGGAAAACAGCGTTTCTTAATTATTCAAAATGCAGACAGAGAGAGAGAGAGAGAGAGAGAGAGAGAGAGAGGGGGGGGAGAGAGAGAGAGAGTAGAGAGAGAGGAGAGAGAGGGGAGAGAAAGAAAGAGGGAGGAGAGAGAGAGAGAGAGAGTGAGAGAGAGAGAGAAAGAGAGAGAGAGAGAGAGAGAGAGAGAGAGGAGAGAGGAGAGAGAGGAGAGAGAGAGAGAGGGGGTAGAGTGAAAGTGAAAGAGAGTGAGAGAGGAGAGAGCGAGAGAGAGAGGAGAGAGAGAGGAGAGAGCGAGAGAGAGAGAGAGAGAGAGAGAGGAGAGAGAGAGAGGGAGAGTAAACGTGAAAGAGAGAGAGCGAGCGAGAGAGAGAGAGAGAAAGATAGAGATAGAGAGAGAGAGGAGAGAGGGAGAGGGAGAGAGGGAGAGGGAGAGAGAGAGAAAGTGAGAGTGAAAGTGAAAGAGTGAGAGAGGGGGGGGAGAGTGAAAGAGAGAGAGAGAGACAGAGAGAGAGACAGAGAGACAGAGAGAGACAGAGAGAGAGAGAGGGGGGGTGAGGGAGAGAGAAAGAGACAGAGAAAGAGGGAGAAAGAGACAGAGAAAGGTAGAGAGAGAGACCGACAGAGACATAGACAGAGAGGTGTTACAGTTCTCAATTAGCGTATGATTAATACTCATTGCTGGACCTCTGGAAATGATCTCGAAGTTTCTCTGAAGTTGAGTTTCCACAGAAGTGGAGAAATCCAGCAACTACGGCCTCATGTACGACTCTTTCGTAAATGAACAAATTTCTGCGGGCTCCAATTAGCGAAAGCACATGTGCTCATCCCAGGAATAATGCTGTTAGTTCCATACAACCCTACAAGAGGTGAAAAAACTGGCGGAGTCTGACACGTGTGACAGCAAAGACAAGCGTTGAGTTTCCACTCTCCAGGGAACCATTGACGGCATCAAGTCAGAGACGCAAAAACGAAAAGCTCTCCAGAAAAATGTTCCATGCACCAAACTGTGCCAGTAATGCCACCTAAAGACCCAGCCAAGTTTCAAAAAGCACAAAAACGTGCCCAAATGCTCCTCCAAATTTCTGAAAGAGTGACAACATCTGACAAATGAATTCGTGTGGAGACACAATTCGGTGAAGATCTTCAAAAGTGTGGCTAATACGCCCGAAGCTGTCGAGAGAAGAATAACCCTTAGTGAAATACAAAGACTTTTCACAGCCCTACATCAATAAAAAAAGTGGTCATAATGTAATCAGCTCTGTTTCTCTGGGCTCTACGCTGCAAACGTACGCAGCTTAACACTATAAAAAATTGAATGTGAAAATACGCTGGTTTCTACTTAGACCTACTGTGACTGCAAACTCTCTCTGTGTCTCTCTCTGTCTCTGTCTCTCTCTCCCCCAACCCTCTCTCTCTCTCTCTCTCTCTCTCTCTCTCTCTCTCTCTCTCTCTCTCCCTCTCTCTCTCTCTCAGCTGAGTGCATGGAGAAGCCACGCTCACGACTGCTATGTAACATTGTGAGAAAACACAGTACAACGCCATGCCAGTCGCCGGATTACCAGCTGTTGTGAAGGCTGTGTTATCATCCCTGCTCACGACCAAGATATTTTCATCTTGGAAAGTCGTTGGAGACGAGAGAAACAGCATCGTCGTCCTGCGGTTCAAGCAAGCCGGCAGTCAGCCATTTCTCTCGAACAACATCAAGCGAGGAATGTGGCAACGGAAAACACCATCTCAACAGCGACGAGATCAGCGGCGGGCAGAAAGTCACAGAGCCATGGGTGAGAGGCAGTTTTCTCGAAACACTGCGGCCGAAAATATTGATAGTGAACTTGCCGCGAATTTTGCTGATCACCATGACGTTGCACGGGGGCCTGTTCAAGAGGCCTACCGGTACGTACCGGTTGATACCGTTCGTCTCTTGAACGACTTGGTACGGCTACCGGTATCGACCGGTACGTACCGCGCCGGAACGCTGTTGCGCCTGTATAGCCAAAATGGCTGCCTTCGGGGAAAGGAAGAAAGTCGTCATCACAAATATGCGCTGTGGCACGCATTTCGACCTGTGATTATTACCCAGCCTATGCGAGACGTTACAAGAAGTTAGGCTGATATTGTACTTTTCTTTTTTAAAAGAATAACTGCTCTGAAATAATTACCGGGCAAGATGTGAGCAAACATTTCCACGACAGATGCCAAAACAATTTCAAGGGAAGCAACTCTTATTTCTTACATTAGCCCTTAGTTTGTTGTATAACCTCCCTTGAAGTGAGCATCGAACTATTCTTGCTTACACCAAGTTAGCACTGTCGTTTTGACATAAATTTCTATTCGAGCGATGCCGAGCATTCATGCACAGCTACAGCTTAACGTATTTCATCAGTTCCACAAGGAACGAGCAGTCTGCAGCTGCTGGTTTACTCATTTGGTTGAGAAGCGCAATCCGCGACGATGAGAAGGCATCGCGGAAGCCATCTTGGCTACCGTTCGGTCATAACCAGTCGTTCAAGAGTGCACATTGGTTGCTCGGCTACCGGTCGGCTACCAGTAGGTCGTCTTGAACGCACGGCGGGTTTCACTCGCTGCTGCAGCTTTGAGTCAGGCACGAACAACTCCCTTGACCTTTGACCTACCTAGCCGGCAAGATGACCTGGTCACAGAGAGCACTGAAAGCCATGCGTGCGAGACATCTGCAGCTAAACGCCTCGGCAAAATCGAGACCAACACTACTACTCCTACCATGATACTCCCACCTTCATCCGAGCAAGACCTTACCATTGAAGACTGCGAGGATGTTCTCCAGCGGTTGATGAAACGAGTGGTTGATAGAGTGTACGATTGCCAGCACAGCTTACAAGAGGTGCGCGAAGAATTTGCCATCACTGCTGCTCCTTGACCTGGCCAGGACGCGAACTCGGATCATCAGACACTACAGCGGTCATCGTCCGCGCCACCGGGAGCTCCCGGTTCCCCTGCCTCATCTCATGGCCCTACTCCACCAGCTGATGACGCCAAGATCGTCCCAATTCCGGACCGGAGGCCACCGACATCGAGACGTCGTGCTAGGGAGAATGACGACACAGACCAACCTCGGGGCGGAGTGTGCATGCAGAGGCCAAGCAGCAGCAGACAGCACGAACTGCACGAATTGTCCCAAAGTTGTGCCACAGAGGGTGTTAATTGTTAGTGCATTGCAAAACTTTCCACGACGGGATTCCAATTATGTTGACATACGCGCATTTGAGTTACTCTTTTGCGTCACTTTCTTTTTATTGTAATGGGCCGGCAGGCCTTCACAATAAACTTTTCTCTCTCTCTCTCTCTCTCTCTCTCTCTCTCTCTCTCTCTCTCTCGCTCTCTCTCTCTCTCTCGCCCTCTCTCTCTCTCTCTCTCTCTCTCTCTCTCTTTCTCGCCCTCTCTCTCTCTCTCTCTCTCTCTCTCTCTCGCCCTCTCTCTCTCTCGCCCTCTCTCTCTCTCTCGCCCTCTCTCTCTCTCTCTCTCTCTCTCTCTCTCTCTCTCTCGCCCCCCTCTCGCCCCTCTCTCTCTCTCTCTCTCTCTCTCTCTCTCTCTCTCTCTCTCTCTCTCGCCCCTCTCTCTCTCTCGCCCTCTCTCTCTCTCTCGCCCTCTCTCTCTCTCTCTCTCTCTCTCTCTCTCTCTCTCTCTCTCTCTCTGTGACGCTTAATTGTGGTGTG
>JAWQFJ010018720.1:0-20823 GCA_034096865.1 Theodoxus fluviatilis
CGAATTTCACGATGAAGGAGGAGCTGGAAATGCTAGCGTTGGCTGTGTTTGATCCGGGCATTTTTCTGGTGTGCAAGAGGCTGGGACGTTGGCACAAGAGGAAGGCCTCGCATCAAAGGAGACAATGGGCGGAGTGGTCGAGAGTGGGAAGACAGAAGGCGTGGGATAGTATTGTGAAAAGCCCTCTACTTTAGGACTCGGCTGGATTACATTAAGCACGGCAGATCTGAGGGGCCACACGGACACCCATCGCAACAAACTGGACAGGCAAACAGACTGACGGAATCATGGGTGCATGCTTTTCTAATAGATTCTTACCGTTTCCAGAGTGAGAACCTTAAATTACTCAATTGATTACTTTTCGAATAGTTAATTTTCTATGGAGGGAATGAAATGAACAACAGTTTCTGCTTTCTTCATAGCATGATCGTGAAAAGGGCATTTTCAACATCAAATGGGCTTTTCTGTTAATACATCATTAAAACATTGTCAGCCTTTTTTCTTTCAAATGCACATGTTTCAAAGATAACACTATGTTTCCCGCCACAAAATTGGGCAAGATCATTTCCTTGACTTTGACTTTCTCTGTAGCTCCGTTTTTTTCATCCAGGCAGCTGTTGGTGTATGTTGAGATGGACTTGAGGAACGTTCCTATCCTTCGGGGGTCAGGTGAAAGTTTGGTGTCTGTCAACCAACGCGGAGCATTTACTATGCGAAAGGATGCGCACTGTGTTGAAGCAATTGTAATCAATCGTCATTTTGATTCATCAGGCAAGAAAAAGATATGCCAACAAGAGTAAGCCTAAGCAACCACACCCCTTCCACTTGGATTCTCCAGGATAGTCATTCCTGTGTGATGTTAATTGATGGTAGAAGAAATTTTCGAAGAGAAAGCGAAAAAGTGTGGAGGGACATGAGTTTTGCTGGAGGATGGAGAGAAAATGTAGAAGGAGAAAAAGACGACAGCATTGATGGAGTATATAGCAAAAGAGGGGGGACAGAGAGAGAGAGAGAGACACAGAGAGACAGAGACAGAGAGAGAGACAGAGAAAGAGAGACAAAGAGAGAGAGAGAGAGAACGAGAGAGAAAGAGAGAGAGCGAGAGCGAGAGAGAGAGAGACAGAGAGAGAGAGAGAGAGAGAGAGAGAGTCTGAGAGAGAGAGAGAGTCTAATTGTAGCTAGAATTATACACCTACAATTTCTGAAACATACTAAAGTGGGTATAGATAGTGTACCAGAGAAAGAACATTCAAATATGAAACTTAACGTAACTACAATGACATATACATGAAATTAATTTTCTAATTATCCAAATGTTAAAATCAAATAACATACATGTAGGCCAAAGCCTCTTGATGTACTCTCCCTCCCCTACTCCCCCACCCCCAATCAGCCGGAACCCCTCCAATAGCTCAGCCAGGGGTGGCCTGAAGTAAGTATGTGTTAAGAATGGACAAAGGACACACATTTAGCCATCGCACAGTCTAGACATCAGATGAAAGCGTGGAAAACTATTGTAGGATGATTTCTGAGAATTGTGCATACTTTGTTTTGAACAAATTGGCAAAAACTTGATACATTTTCTGTCATCAGGCAGTAACTTCCACAGAGTCCGCCGCAGAGTAAGATAAGCTCGATTAGAACAAATCGATGCGAGGGTGAGGCAGGATAAATTTGTCATGTCCTCTGAATGATGACTGCTTAAATAGTTTGGTCAGATAATCTGGTGCTCGACCATCTTTTACCTTTTTCCCAAGCACACACTTATTAAGCTGCAGATGCTTATGGAGAGGCAAAATGTCAAGCATTTCCATTTTCTTGTTAGTGCTGAGAGATTTATTTGGGATCATAAGCTTAGAAGCTCTTCTATATAATGAATTAACTCTCTTCAAATTATCTTCGCTTCAGTTATCCCACAATGTTCATGCGTAATTGATGTGTGATAAGATGTGGGCACTGAAAAAGATTTGGCAGATTTCCGAGTCTACAAAGTCCCTCAGCTTTGACAGTAGAAAGAGATTGCTTGAAATACTTTTGCACATCCGATTTATGTGTGAGTTTCAGTCTAACTGTTCGTCAATCATCACTTTGTGTTCTTTCACTGTTTCTATCGGCCCAGCATCAAGTGAGAGTGAGAGTGACAAACAATGTAGTTGATGTTCTTGCCTTATGGTTATCACCGTATATTTGGTTTTGGATGGGTTCAGGACCATATGGTTTGAAAGACACCAGCAACATAATATTATTTAATCAAGACTCTTTTGGAGTTTATCTGCCACAGCTTTAGTTGAACTGTCCGAGGTAGATAGCGTTGTATCATCTGCAAACATGTTACATGAGACCTTTCTGTCTGTGATATGCAAGGGTAGGTCATTTATGAATAAGCAGAATAAAAGGGGATCTAGTACAGAACTTCCTGTGGGAGCTCCCGCTTTTAGAATACCATACGTGGAAACGTGCCCATCGAATTGTACACATCGTTTGTAGATTATTCAGGTATGACTGGAAAAAAACAACTTCACAGTCGTGTGACATGAAAATAAGAGCCAGTTTATCCAATAATATGCCTTTATGTACCCATGTCAATTATTTTCTGAAATCTAGGAAGATAATCCTATCACTTTGAGGTGTTTATGGCGTGCAGCCAGGGAAAGAACGACACAGAGAGAGAGAAACGAACGAACGAACGAACGAACGAACCAGTTTATTTGCTCAGGCCAGCGGCCCATCACAACATTACAAATAGAAAACTTCGGTTGACGCAATTTTCACAGCCTCGTGTCTCCTTTGAATTGCATGGTGCAGGTACCGTGTTATTGATTTTATATCTTGTATATACAGCATGTTCTTATTATTGACAGTTTCGTGGGGTTCAATCACATCATATATGTACATCTGTCGTAGATCAGCATAAACTGGACATTCTAGGAGGAAGTGTTCTTCTGTTTCTTCAACTTCATAACAGGCTGGACAAGTAGACTCTGTTGCAGATTGATCTTTAAATCGAGTCTGGTGGGTATATATTTATGATATTCCGCATCGAAAAACGAATATTTGTATCTCGAAAATCTGTTTTTTTCAATGGTTTGCAGATAGTCTCTCGACACAAATTCTTGTTTGAACATTCTGTAGAAGGAATACCTGTCACACTGGCGATTCAACCACCTCTCGCCAATTAGTAGTGTACTCCGTAATGAGACTTTCCTTTAATGATCTCAAAAAAGACCATTCATTCTCTACTACTTGTACTTCCCACGCATGATTGAAATTATGCTTCTCCAACAAATGCTTCACATGCACTGTACGCCCAATTTTCTGTTACAGAGCAATACAACATCATATTGTACACTTTTCGTGGTAATCGGCTCGAGTCCATTCTCAGAATTCTCAGCCAGTATCTAATAGATCGGATCGTAAAATTAATGTACAATGGGTACCTTCCAGATTCGCCATAGATGATCAAATTGGGGGTTATTACAGGTACATGATTTAAGTTTTTCAACGCTTGAATATTAATCATTTAGATTGCAGATCAATTATACATACCCCACTAGCTCAGAGAAATATAGCAAAAATGGGTAGCACTTGAGCATAAAGAGCTTAAAAAACATACTGGCCGTAGCATAACCAAGCCATGCACAGCATTTTATAACTTGAAAACTACCAACCTTGCTCGTCTGTGCCAGATCGCGGTTGCAGTAAGTGCATGACAGTCTTGTCGTAAACAATGCCCCGAGGTATCTGTACTCATTTACCACCTCCAATCTGTCTTTACCAAGATGCCATTTCTCATGTTCAGATAAGAAACCTCCGTTACGGAAAACATTACCTTTGACTATTCACATTCATCTCAAGACCAACATTGTCCGCTTTCCCTTCTCAAAGTATCCAACTGATTCTGTAGTCCAACCACAGTGTCAGAAATCAGCGCTACATCGTCAGCAATACAATAGCAGATATATTGAAACCGGGTCAGGGATAAGCTGAATCCCATGCTTACCATTCGGATTACCTTTTTTGCAATATAATGATTAAAAGAGAAAAAAAGTATGGACTCAATTTACAGCCCTGTTAAGTCTCCGGATACTCTCAAACGGCTCAGTCACACACACACAGAGAGAGAGAGAGAGAGAGAGAGAAGAGGAGATGGGAGGAGAGGAGAGGAGAGAGAGAGAGAGAGAGAGAGAGAGAGAGAGAGAGAGAGAGAGAGAAGGATGGGGGGACGGTTGGAAAAAAGACAGGTCAGGGATTGAAAGAAGGAGGAACACGGGGAGGGAGGAGATGGGGCGTGGAGGCTGCAGACAGACAGCGATGAGGAGGAAGACCAGAATTGATTTTCTGTGGTGAGAGACAGGCGGTGCCAGACTGCCGCCTTCTCTGGATGCAGCCGAACACGCTGAGGTCCCCAACCCAGCCCCTCCCTCCAAAGAGGGGGGTCAGCCTCCCCGCACTGGCCTCAGTGCTCACGCTCACACTGAATTCTCAGGCCGCCTTTGCCAAACCCATGGCCCTTCATCACGGGCATCAACCGCGAGAAATGTTTGAGCGTCGTAACTACTTACTTGTGAAAGTGTTGGAGACAGTCCCTCATATTGAAAGAAAGTGCGAGCGTCGTACAAACCCTATTGATATTTTAGACAGAAAGTAAAAAGCCGCGATACGAAAATGCACGTTTTCCCACAAATTCGTGCATTTCATGCATGTACAAAAATCACAAGACAATCAATGTGCAAAGCATGAACGTACTTTTGCCTCCTCAGCGAACACGTATTTTTGAAACACTCCGACGATGAAGTCTGTTTGTATATGTATCATAATTCAAATATCGAAAGCATGGTTGCATATACACTTATTTCATTATGTAAGTGGCACAACTAGGGTTTCAGTAACGTCGTGCATATGATTCTGTCAAATTTCTTTTGCAGCACCAGGGATAAAAAATATTAGCTAGCGAATTATACGAACGGTAGCTGTTATATATAGACATGAAGAGGACTTCGGCTATCATACGATACATCATAATAATCATAAGCTCATCAAATGAGAGATTCTCATTATGATTGAAAAGGAATTCACCTTAGAAAAACACCCATTGCATGAAATGAGGCAGTGTATTTCGCTTCATGTCCACAACAAATGTTGCGACAGTTCAGTATTACTTTGTGGAAGAATGTCAACTCTGGTGAGAGGGGACGCTTCGTGTCCGTGTGAAAAGGTCGGGACACCAACTTCTGGTGAAGTTCCCCCCGTTGTCAGTCTGACGCTGACGGAGTAGCCTTGCCACATCAACACGCGATGCGGACTTTCTGCTGGAGACAAACTCCATTACTCCGCGGGCACGACTCACAAGAATCCTAGCAAGGGAACGACCTCGATGTGACATTAATGATGTCTCAGAACGGTATTTTGGCCAGTCACGCCATACACACACGGAGGAATTTTCCACGCGCACCCTGGAGCTGCTTGAGCGTGAGTTCATGTGTGACCAGAGAAGACCAAAAAAATCCCGTGTGCGTTTGTGTCCTCGCACGCTTCTCTCATTCACAATGTGAAGGTGGGAGGACAAGTGCTGGAGATCTGAATGTGGGAAAAACCATATTGACCTTTTCTGGCAAACCAAGGTTAGGTTGATTTTTTTAAAGGTTTTGAAAACACACTGAGGTGGAAAATAATAGATTTCCTCTCATTTGATACTTAATCTCTTACAGTATCTTGAAAAATGATTATGTTATGACACATCAAGAGTATTGGTTTGATAAAAACATTTTTGAGGAAAATAATTTTTAAAATTGAATTAATGCAACATACTGCATGTAAAACATTAGAGGACACTAACACTGTGACTAATGAAAAAAGTTTCAATTTCTATTTCCACGTGGAAATGATAAACATCTAATCAATATGTGATAAATAATCGTTTCTTTCCTTAGGAAATTGTGGAGAAAACTCATTTCACAGAGGTGGACCTAAATCACTCTTTCTGAGCCTCACAGCAAAACTTGCATCAGCGAGTTTATCCAGGTTTTTCCAGAACATGTCGCATCCTTCGCCACCTCAACCATCTCTGGCACTCATGAAGTATTTGTCTTCTAACAATGTTCTGCTTCATGAGCGTTGTTGACACTGACACAAGCGGAAACAAGGCGCAGCTCGAGGTCGCTGACCGAATCAACGACACTTGTGAACACGGAGACGGGTAAGATATGATAAAAGAAAAAACAGAAAGAATAAATGTTCCTAGGAAGGAGTCTTCACAGGGAACTGCAAGTCAAAAGAACTACTTAAAAGGAGCACGAGAAGAAATTTGACGTTGCTTTGACAGAGGATCAAGAAAGGTATATTTATTTTTTACTTTATTGCATTATGGTTGAACTTAGGGCATTTGTCCTTTGCCAGTAGCATTCTCTTTAAAGACAAACAACAAACAAAACAACGATAAACCTCTCTATTTGTATCTGTCTGTCTATGTATCTGTGTGTCTGTCTGCCTGCCTGCCTGCGCGCGCGCACACACACACACACGCACACACACACACACACACACACACACACACACACACACACACACACACACACACACACACACACACACACTGTATTTTGTATGTAATTACAATCGAAATATTTTATCGCTCCAGGCGGGCATTAAAAACTGACTTTGCTTTGCCACACCCGTTCCAGTGCACGCAGACTCAGCCCCTTTGTGGCTGCAGGATCATGGCAGGGCCTCCCAGCATGCACTGGCGTCCAGCGCCTCATCTCAATGAGCGCTTTCTATGGAGGGGCGGTCGGCAGAAGCTGTGACCCCACTGATCAATAGACTCAACAATGAAGAGTCAACATGCTCGGCCTAAGAGCATGAATCACGTGACTTGGGGGGTCAGGAATATAATTGGTGCCGTGGTCCGCTGGGTCAACATTACTCATGGTTCCTTCCCCAACCTCTCTCTCTCTCTCTCTCTCTCTCTCTCTCTCTCTCTCTCTCTCTCTCTCTCTCTCTCTCCACACGCACACACACGCACATTCACCATTAAAACGTATTTGGAAAAGCAGTGTAAATCTTCAGCTGATACGCAGAGGCAAAATAAGTGCTTCATTTTTACAAAACATTATTGTCAACAAATCTTTGGTCATAGTCAACATCCTCGTATCCTCGTTGCTTCATCCACGGTGAATCAGCCGTCAGCGCTGAGACCATCAGATACACAAACTTCCACGTGCGAAAAAAGGTTGTCAACTCACAGTCTACATGTGCATGCTGCCTCCTTCAATGCCAAATTTCACACCTGGGTAGGAACAGGAAATTTCATGCAAAGAAAATCGGACTTGTAGAACAAGCAGCCCATTTCATCAATGTGTAAAGCCGGAGGACCTGTGGAGTTGTTTGCTTCACATAGATTAGAAGTGAAAAGTCATGTTCATGTGTGACTTTTAATGTTTCACGGTATTAACCGCTTTAGAATTATTTTTTTTCTAAACTGACGTGTGTTGCTCAGCAGGGTTTCCGATGCCTTGCTATTTCGTTCATAGGTCCAGAATAGTTTCCCTGCCGATCAGAAGAAATAATGTTGTGTGTATAGGCATATGTCCGCCCTAAACACGTGTGTTCCGGTGTTTATTAGTAAAGCTTCAGGTATATTTCTAAGTCAAACACGTTTTCACCATTTAGAGAGGTGCCTTGTTCAAATCAGAATCTGTAGTGTCTCTGCAAATCCAATACCTTAACAAGCGTATTACAAATGCTACTAACCTCACACATCAGATGGATTTCGTATTTGAGCATCTGTAAAACCTAACAAACACATCCTATTTCCAATACAAATAAACTCAGTCAATTAGGTAGATTTGTCACATTTTATCTTCTTCTTCCGTCCTCCATTTCGCAGAGGCCCTATTATCAAAGCTTACTTTCTTATGTACTTGTATCTCTATGTGCCTCAAAATCCATCCAGGAATTGCTCGAGTACTAATAACTTCATAAGCGAGCTAGAATTCTACATGAAATGCATCCGTATTTCCTTCGTGTGTACTGATGCCATATCATCAACCCAGAGTTTGCAGTAAATCTTAACATCTTCCAACGTCTCCTGCAGAATCCATACAGCGTTCCGACTCTAATCAATTACTCCCCGAGGTGGAATTCAGAGCCAAACACTAGTCAGGCCTCTCAGCCCTGATTTCGCGCAAATTTGTCTCCTCTGGTGAAGCACTGTGACTTCCTGGGCTTCCCATTCTCCTGCTTCCACTACACAACGCCCACTCTCCAAGATTCATCATCCATCATCACGCCTAGAAGTCTCCACTCTCCACCATCCAACATCACCTCTAGAAGACTCCACTCTCTACCATCCACCATCACCTCTAGAAGACTCCACTCTCCATCATCCATCATCACGCCTAGAAGTCTCCACTCTCCACCATTCATCATCACTTCTAGAAGACTCCACTCTCCACCATCCATCATCACGCCTAGAAGTCTCCACTCTCCACCATTCATCATCACGCCTAGAAGACTCCACTCTCCACCTTCCATCATCATGCCTATAAGACTCCACTCACCACCATCCATCATCACGCCTAGAAGTCTCCACTCTCCACCATTCATCATCACACCTAGAAGACTCCACTCTCCACCTTCCATCATCACGCCTAGAAGTCTCTACTCTCCACCATTCATCATCACTCCTAGAAGACTCCACTCTCCACCTTCCATCATCACGCCTAGAAGTCTCCACTCTCCATCATTCATCATCACACCTAGAAGACTCCACTCTCTACCTTCCATCATCATGCCTAGAAGACTCCACTCTCCACCATCCACCATCACGCCTGGAAGTCTCCACTCTCCATCATCCATCATCACGCCTAGAAGACTCCACCATCCATCATCACCTCTAGAAGTCTCCACTCTCCACCATCCATCATCACGCCTAGAAGACTCCACCATCCATCATCACCTCTAGAAGTCTCCACTCTCCACCATCCATCATCACGCCTAGAAGACTCCACCATCCATCATCCATCATCACGCCTAGAAGATTCCACCATCCACCATCACGCCTAGAAGTCTCCACTCTCCATCATCCATCATCATGCCTAGAAGACTCCACCATCCATCATCCATCATCACGCCTAGAAGACTCCACCATCCATCATCACGCCTAGAAGTCTCCACTCTCCATCATCCATCATCACGCCTAGAAGACTCCACCATCCACCATCACGCCTAGAAGTCTCACTCTCCATCATCCATCATCTGCCTAGAAGACTCCACCATCCATATCCATCATCACGCTAGAAGACTCCCCAGCATCATCCGCTAAAGTCCACTCTCCATCATCATCATCACGCCTAGAAGACTCCACCATCCATCATCACGCCTAGAAGTCTCCACTCTGCACCATCCATCATCACCTCTAGAAGTCCCACTCTCCACCATCCATCATCACGCATAGAAGACTCCACTCTCCACCATCCAACACCACGCCTAGAAGACTCCATTCTCCATCATCCACCATCACGCCTAGAAGAGTCCACTCTCTACCATCCACCATCACGCCTAGAAGACTCCACTCTCTACCATCCACCATCACGCCTAGAAGACTCCACTCTCCACCATCCACCATCACGCCTAGAAGTCTCCACTCTCCACCATCCATCATCACGCCTAGAAGACTCCACTCTCCACCATCCATCATCACGCCTAGAAGTCTCCACTCTCCACCATCCATCATCACGCCTAGAAGTCTCCACTCTCCACCTTCCATCATCACGCCTAGAAGTCTCCACTCTCCACCATCCACCATCACGCCTAGAAGTCTCCACTCTCCACCTTCCATCATCACGCCTAGAAGACTCAACTCTCCACCATCCATCATCACGCCTAGAAGACTCCACTCTCCATCATCCATCATCACGCCTAGAAGTCTCCACTCTCCACCATCCATCATCACGCCTAGAAGTCTCCACTCTCCACCATCCATCATCACGCCTAGAAGTCTCCACTCTCCACCTTCCATCATCACGCCTAGAAGTCTCCACTCTCCACCATCCATCATCACTACTAGAAGTCTCCACTCTCCATCATCCATCATCACGCCTAGAAGTCTCCACTCTCCACCATTCATCATCTCACCTAGACGTCTCTACTCTCCACCATTCATCATCACTACCAGACGTCTCCACTCTCCACCTTCCATCATCACGCCTAGAAGTCTCTACTCTCCACCATTCATCATCACTACCAGACGTCTCCACTCTCCACCATCCATCATCACGCCTAGAAGACTCCACCATCCATCATCCATCATCACTACTAGAAGACTCCACTCTCCACCATCCATCATCACGCCTAGAAGACTCCACTCTCCACCATCCACCATCACCTCTAGAAGTCTCCACTCTCCACCATCCATTATCACGCCTAGAAGACTCCACCATCCATCATCCATCATCACTACTAGAAGACTCCACTCTCCACCATCCATCATCACGCCTAGAAGACTCCACTCTCCACCTTCCATCATCACTACTAGAAGACTCCACTCTCCACCATCCATCATCACGCCTAGAAGACTCCACTCTCCACCATCCATCATCACGCCTAGAAGACTCCACTCTCCATCATCCATCATCACTACTAGAAGACTCCACTCTCCACCATCCATCATCACGCCTAGAAGACTCCACCATCCATCATCCATCATCACTACTAGAAGTCTCCACTCTCCACCATCCATCATCACGCCTAGAAGACTCCACTCTCCACCATCCATCATCACTACTAGAAGTCTCCACTCTCCACCATCCATCATCACGCCTAGAAGTCTCCACTCTCCACCATCCATCATCACGCATAGAAGCCTCCACTCTCCACCATCCATCATCACGCCTAGAAGTCTCCACTCTCCACCATCCATCATCACTACTAGAAGACTACTGATGGAAGCCACGATGAGGATTGGAGGGGGGAGGGAGGGAAGGGGAGAAGGAGGGACAGGAAACGGAGGTACAAATGAAGAAGAACGGTGGATCCCTGAGACAACAAAAAAGGAAGATACAACAGACAGCATGAAAGTATGATCAATGAAGAAGAGGTGGAACAGTTTCATCCAAGTGATTTTTCTTCTTAAGGAAATGAACAGTTTGGAATGGTTTCCAGAGTGAGGTTGGAGGGAGGGAATGCGTGGTGGGCATGTAGGTGGAAGGGGATGACAGACAAATGAGGATTGATTTTTAAAAAAGCGAAGACAGAGCCAATCCGTGGTAACGTTTTTGCATTCAGATTTCAACATAGTAGGTGCTCCCTCATGTTCAACCATTGCATATCACTCTTTTCAACACCTTGGTTCAGATGCTGCAAGCGACGAAACTCGTATGAGTCAACTATTAATGCAAATATCACATCCTATAATTATTTCATATAAAAACAAAGCATTGGTGGGCTAGAGGTTATAAAAATCACGGTTACTTCTTGGCTCAAATTAGAGTGATCCCTCACCACGAAATAAGGCCCATTGTGCCCTAGGTCCATTTAAATGTATACAGCATTTTAAAAGAAAAATATTATGCTCTTCAAACTGGTGAAGACCATTTTTGAATGGGAAGAATTGTACCCGATTGTACACAACGGAATCTTGGATTCTTTGGAATCAACATTTTGAGGGGGAAAAGATTAAAAGAAGAAAGAACACTTAGTCAAATTATGGTCAATTTAACAAAAATCAACGCATCATTCCCTCGAGAATGCGTCAAAGCAAAATTTCATGAGCTACAGAACGACTGAAATCTGCAGGCACTGTGAAAAAAAGGCCATGGATCAATTGGACAGCCGGACCCCTGACCATTATGAATGGGCAGCAGCTCTGTGTTGGAGGCAAAATGCCACTCTCCGTTGTGTGGAGCCACCAAACCGCGGGATATGCTCGGCATCGTAGGCTCCCCCTCTATCCAGACTTGGCTCTGCGTACGAATGTATTATGTAGTCCGTTTGTCATCATTAACAATATCTATCCTCCTTCGCTCACAACTCCCCCAGTTTTCCTTCATTCATCCAGCAGCACTCAGCCCCTGTTGGCACACCACTGCTGACGTTGTTAAGTCGTGTTTAATCTGGCGATGTTCACGCCTACTTCGCCTATGTTTCGACTTGCCGCAAGGGATTCTGGGACTTGCCGCAAGGGATTCTGGGACTTGCCGCAAGGGATTCTGGGACTTGCCGCAAGGGATTCTGGGACTTGCCGCAAGGGATTCTGGGACTTGCCGCAAGGGATTCTGGGACTTGCCGCAAGGGATTCTGGGACTTGCTGCAAGGGATTCTGGGACTTGCGGTATGAAATCGACGTCGTTAATTATGCACTTCGATGTTCGAAACCTGCTTTAGTCGTTGTGGCTGATGCTACATCCTGATCGGTTGCTCAGTCGTATCTTTGGCGCGTAGAGACTCGTTTTTGATGTAGTTACATGTAAACAATTGATTATTCGCCCTTCTCCCCTTCGGTTTGCAAGCAAAATGCTCATATACAGGGAATCCGTATGCATATCATTCCAGTCAGCTGCGGCTTTTTCGTATGCAACAGCCCCCGTATACATAATCACGTGACAGCACTTTAGCCTCGTTTACGCTGAGTACAGCCCCCAATAGACATTATTCACGCAGCGTCCATTTTGAAATCGAAAACGAGACTAAGTCCGCAAATTTAATGGCGTCCAGCGTCTATGGCGAAACCGAAGGCTTCATCATCACATAGACACTGCTGTGTTCCTTATTGCGAGAACGATGATCGATATGACGAGAACTCCAGACTGTCCTTTTTCAAATTCCCCACAGACAAGAAGCAGAAGAAACTATGGATCTGGAAGATTCGGCGTGATCCTGGCAAAAAATTCAAGGCAACAAGAGCTTAGATTTAGGTCTTGTAAAAACAAAAAAAGAGTTAAATCATCTAACCAGAACATTCAAGATCCTCATAAAAACACCATATTTGTCATATCTTTTCATCAACTCAACTGCACTTCTTACGAAATAAAGCCATTTCTACAACTTGATATACCAATAAAAGCGACAAGGCTTCAGATAGTGCCTCACGAGGAGTGCACATGTTTGTGATGTAAAACGTGACCTTCATTACAGTAAGTGTATTACACTACGAGTGATCTTATCCGATACCAGTTGATGTTTTACCCCTCTGCTAAGATTATAATACAACCTTGGGAATATATCTGTTGGACCTTTTACTGGTGAACGTATTTCATAGCATCAGACAATACTAGCATTGTACACGATGTCAACAGCAGGCAGGTTCGAGGACAACAATGTATTTATAATCTATCCTGGTGCCGCTGAGGTCCGCGCGTCAGCTATAAATAGAAGTGCGCGAAGCTTGGATTTGTAAAATGTATTTCACGACCTATTGACGCAATCAACATACAGCTTTGATAAATTAAGACAGCCCATGGTTATATTAGCGTTATAAATTAACATATAGGCTTACTGACCTTATTTCAAGAAACACCATTCATAATGATCAACACTACGAACCAAGCAGACGAACACGATCGAACCGTAGCCACTACGCCAGCAGACGATCGAGATAAGTAAATGTTTCATGTAAAACTCGAATGAGTTGTATTATAATCTTAGCAGAGGGGTAAAACATCAACTGGTATCAGATAAGATCACTCGAAGTGTAATCAAAGACCCTATATAGGATCTTTGGTGTAATACTGTAATGAAGGTCACGTTTTACATCACAAACATGTGCGCTCCTCGTGAGGCACTATCTGAAGCCTTGTCGCTTTTATTGGTATATCAAGTTGTAGAAATGGCTTTATTTCGTAAGAAGTGTAGTTGAGTTGATGAAAAGATATGACAAATATGGTGTTTTTATGAGGATCTTGAATGTTCTGGTTAGATGATTTAACTCTTTTTTTGTTTTTACAAGACCTAAATCTAAGCTCTTGTTGCCTTGAATTTTTTGCCAGGATCACGCCGAATCTTCCAGATCCATAGTTTCTTCTGCTTCTTGTCTGTGGGGAATTTGAAAAAGGACAGTCTGGAGTTCTCGTCATATCGATCATCGTTCTCGCAATAAGGAACACAGCAGTGTCTATGTGATGATGAAGCCTTCGGTTTCGCCATAGACGCTGGACGCCATTAAATTTGCGGACTTAGTCTCGTTTTCGATTTCAAAATGGCCGCTGCGTGAATAACGTCTATTGGGGGCTGTACTCAGCGTAAACGAGGCTAAAGTGCTGTCACGTGATTATGTATACGGGGGCTGTTGCATACGAAAAAGCCGCAGCTGACTGGAATGATATGCATACGGATTCCCTGTATATGAGCATTTTGCTTGCAAACCGAAGGGGAGAAGGGCGAATAATCAATTGTTTACATGTAACTACATCAAAAACGAGTCTCTACGCGCCAAAGATACGACTGAGCAACCGATCAGGATGTAGCATCAGCCACAACGACTAAAGCAGGTTTCGAACATCGAAGTGCATAATTAACGACGTCGATTTCATACCGCAAGTCCCAGAATCCCTTGCAGCAAGTCCCAGAATCCCTTGCGGCAAGTCCCAGAATCCCTTGCGGCAAGTCCCAGAATCCCTTGCGGCAAGTCCCAGAATCCCTTGCGGCAAGTCCCAGAATCCCTTGCGGCAAGTCCCAGAATCCCTTGCGGCAAGTCCCAGAATCCCTTGCGGCAAGTTGAAACATCAGCGAAGTAGGCGTCAGCGTCGCCCGATTAGAACACGACTTAACAACGTCAGCAGTGGTGTGCCAACAGGGGCTGAGTGCTGCTGGATGAATGAAGGAAAACTGGGGGAGTTGTGAGCGAAGGAGGATAGATATTGTTAATGATGACAAACGGACTACATAATACATTCGTACGCAGAGCCAAGTCTGGATAGAGGGGGAGCCTACGATGCCGAGCATTTCCCGCGGTTTGGTGGCTCCACACAACGGAGAGTGGCATTTTGCCTCCAACACAGAGCTGCTGCCCATTCATAATGGTCAGGGGTCCGGCTGTCCAATTGATCCATGGCCTTTTTTTCACAGTGCCTGCAGATTTCAGTCGTTCTGTAGCTCATGAAATTTTGCTTTGACGCATTCTCGAGGGAATGATGCGTTGATTTTTGTTAAATTGACCATAATTTGACTAAGTGTTCTTTCTTCTTTTAATCTTTTCCCCCTCAAAATGTTGATTCCAAAGAATCCAAGATTCCGTTGTGTACAATCGGGTACAATTCTTCCCATTCAAAAATGGTCTTCACCAGTTTGAAGAGCATAATATTTTTCTTTTAAAATGCTGTATACATTTAAATGGACCTAGGGCACAATGGGCCTTATTTCGTGGTGAGGGATCACTCTAATTTGAGCCAAGAAGTAACCGTGATTTTTATAACCTCTAGCCCACCAATGCTTTGTTTTTATATGAAATAATTATAGGATGTGATATTTGCATTAATAGTTGACTCATACGAGTTTCGTCGCTTGCAGCATCTGAACCAAGGTGTTGAAAAGAGTGATATGCAATGGTTGAACATGAGGGAGCACCTACTATGTTGAAATCTGAATGCAAAAACGTTACCACGGATTGGCTCTGTCTTCGCTTTTTTAAAAATCAATCCTCATTTGTCTGTCATCCCCTTCCACCTACATGCCCACCACGCATTCCCTCCCTCCAACCTCACTCTGGAAACCATTCCAAACTGTTCATTTCCTTAAGAAGAAAAATCACTTGGATGAAACTGTTCCACCTCTTCTTCATTGATCATACTTTCATGCTGTCTGTTGTATCTTCCTTTTTTGTTGTCTCAGGGATCCACCGTTCTTCTTCATTTGTACCTCCGTTTCCTGTCCCTCCTTCTCCCCTTCCCTCCCTCCCCCCCCCCCCCCCCTTTCCAATCCTCATCGTGGCTTCCATCAGTAGTCTTCTAGGCGTGATGACGGATGGTGGAGAGTGGAGACTTCTAGGCGTGATGGTGGATGGTGGAGAGTGGAGTCTTCTAGTAGTGATGATGGATGATGGATGGTGGAGTCTTCTAGGCGTGATGATGGATGGTGGAGAGTGGAGACTTCTAGTAGTGATGATGGATGGTGGAGAGTGGAGTCTTCTAGGCGTGATGATGGATGGTGGAGAGTGGAGACTTCTAGTAGTGATGATGGATGATGGATGGTGGAGTCTTCTAGGCGTGATGATGGATGGTGGAGAGTGGAGTCTTCTAGTAGTGATGATGGATGATGGAGAGTGGAGTCTTCTAGGCGTGATGATGGATGGTGGAGAGTGGAGTCTTCTAGGCGTGATGATGGATGGTGGAGAGTGGAGTCTTCTAGTAGTGATGATGGAAGGTGGAGAGTGGAGTCTTCTAGGCGTGATGATGGATGGTGGAGAGTGGAGTCTTCTAGTAGTGATGATGGATGATGGAGTGTGGAGTCTTCGAGGCGTGATATTGGATGGTGGAGAGTGGAGACTTCTAGAGGTGATGGTGGATGGTGGAGAGTGGAGTCTTCTAGGCGTGATGATGGATGGTGGAGAGTGGAGTCTTCTAGTAGTGATGATGGATGATGGATGGTGGAGTCTTCTAGGCGTGATGATGGATGGTGGAGAGTGGAGACGTCTGGTAGTGATGATGAATGGTGGAGAGTAGAGACTTCTAGGCGTGATGATGGAAGGTGGAGAGTGGAGACGTCTGGTAGTGATGATGAATGGTGGAGAGTAGAGACGTCTAGGTGAGATGATGAATGGTGGAGAGTGGAGACTTCTAGGCGTGATGATGGATGATGGAGAGTGGAGACTTCTAGTAGTGATGATGGATGGTGGAGAGTGGAGACTTCTAGGCGTGATGATGGAAGGTGGAGAGTGGAGACTTCTAGGCGTGATGATGGATGGTGGAGAGTGGAGACTTCTAGGCGTGATGATGGATGGTGGAGAGTGGAGACTTCTAGGCGTGATGATGGATGGTGGAGAGTGGAGTCTTCTAGGCATGATGATGGAAGGTGGAGAGTGGAGACTTCTAGTAGTGATGATGGATGGTGGAGAGTGGAGACTTCTAGGCGTGATGATGGAAGGTGGAGAGTGGAGACTTCTAGGCGTGATGGTGGATGGTCGAGAGTGGAGTCTTCTAGGCGTGATGATGGAAGGTGGAGAGTGGAGACTTCTAGGCGTGATGATGGATGGTGGAGAGTGGAGACTTCTAGGCGTGATGATGGATGGTGGAGAGTGGAGGCTTCTATGCGTGATGATGGATGGTGGAGAGTGGAGACTTCTAGGCGTGATGGTGGATGATGGAGAGTGGAGACTTCTAGGCGTGATGGTGGATGATGGAGAATGGAGTCTTCTAGGCGTGATGGTGGATGGTAGAGAGTGGAGTCTTCTAGGCGTGATGGTGGATGATGGAGAATGGAGTCTTCTAGGCGTGGTGTTGGATGGTGGAGAGTGGAGTCTTCTAAGCGTGATGATGGATGGTGGAGAGTGGAGACTTCTAGAGGTGATGATGGATGGTGCAGAGTGGAGACTTCTAGGCGTGATGATGGATGGTGGAGTCTTCTAGGCGTGATGATGGATGATGGAGAGTGGAGACTTCTAGGCGTGATGATGCATGGTGGAGTCTTCTAGGCGTGATGATGGATGATGGATGGTGGAGTCTTCTAGGCATGATGATGGATGATGGAGAGTGGAGACTTCTAGGCGTGATGGTGGATGGTGGAGTCTTCTAGGCGTGATGATGGATGATGGAGAGTGGAGACTTCTAGGCGTGATGATGGATGGTGGAGTCTTCTAGGCGTGATGATGGATGATGGATGGTGGAGTCTTCTAGGCATGATGATGGATGATGGAGAGTGGAGACTTCTAGGCGTGATGGTGGATGGTGGAATCTTCTAGGCGTGATGATGGATGATGGATGGTGGAGTCTTCTAGGCGTGATGATGGATGGTGGAGAGTGGAGACTTCTAGAGGTGATGATGGATGGTGGAGTCTTCTAGGCGTGATGATGGATGGTGGAGAGTGGAGACTTCTAGAGGTGATGATGGATGGTGGAGTCTTCTAGGCGTGATGATGGATGATGGAGAGTGGAGACTTCCAGGCGTGATGGTGGATGGTGGAGAGTGGAGTCTTCTAGGCATGATGATGGAAGGTAGAGAGTGGAGTCTTCTAGGTGTGATGATGAATGATGGAGAGTGGAGACTTCTAGGCGTGATGATGGAAGGTGGAGAGTGGAGTCTTCTAGGAGTGATGATGAATGGTGGAGAGTAGAGACTTCTAGGCGTGATGATGGAAGGTGGAGAGTGGAGTCTTCTAGGTGTGATGATGAATGGTGGAGAGTGGAGACTTCTAGGCGTGATGATGGATGGTGGTGAGTGGAGTCTTATAGGCATGATGATGGAAGGTGGAGAGTGGAGTCTTCTAGGCGTGATGATGAATGGTGGAGAGTGGAGACTTCTAGGCGTGATGATGGATGGTGGAGAGTGGAGTCTTCTAGAAGTGATGATGAATGGTGGAGAGTGGAGACTTCTAGGCGTGATGATGGATGATGGAGAGTGGAGTCTTCTAGAGGTGATGGTGGATGGTAGAGAGTGGAGTCTTCTAGAGGTGATGTTGGATGGTGGAGAGTGGAGACTTCTAGGCGTGATGATGGATGATGAATCTTGGAGAGTGGGCGTTGTGTAGTGGAAGCAGGAGAATGGGAAGCCCAGGAAGTCACAGTGCTTCACCAGAGGAGACAAATTTGCGCGAAATCAGGGCTGAGAGGCCTGACTAGTGTTTGGCTCTGAATTCCACCTCGGGGAGTAATTGATTAGAGTCGGAACGCTGTATGGATTCTGCAGGAGACGTTGGAAGATGTTAAGATTTACTGCAAACTCTGGGTTGATGATATGGCATCAGTACACACGAAGGAAATACGGATGCATTTCATGTAGAATTCTAGCTCGCTTATGAAGTTATTAGTACTCGAGCAATTCCTGGATGGATTTTGAGGCACATAGAGATACAAGTACATAAGAAAGTAAGCTTTGATAATAGGGCCTCTGCGAAATGGAGGACGGAAGAAGAAGATAAAATGTGACAAATCTACCTAATTGACTGAGTTTATTTGTATTGGAAATAGGATGTGTTTGTTAGGTTTTACAGATGCTCAAATACGAAATCCATCTGATGTGTGAGGTTAGTAGCATTTGTAATACGCTTGTTAAGGTATTGGATTTGCAGAGACACTACAGATTCTGATTTGAACAAGGCACCTCTCTAAATGGTGAAAACGTGTTTGACTTAGAAATATACCTGAAGCTTTACTAATAAACACCGGAACACACGTGTTTAGGGCGGACATATGCCTATACACACAACATTATTTCTTCTGATCGGCAGGGAAACTATTCTGGACCTATGAACGAAATAGCAAGGCATCGGAAACCCTGCTGAGCAACACACGTCAGTTTAGAAAAAAAATAATTCTAAAGCGGTTAATACCGTGAAACATTAAAAGTCACACATGAACATGACTTTTCACTTCTAATCTATGTGAAGCAAACAACTCCACAGGTCCTCCGGCTTTACACATTGATGAAATGGGCTGCTTGTTCTACAAGTCCGATTTTCTTTGCATGAAATTTCCTGTTCCTACCCAGGTGTGAAATTTGGCATTGAAGGAGGCAGCATGCACATGTAGACTGTGAGTTGACAACCTTTTTCGCACGTGGAAGTTTGTGTATCTGATGGTCTCAGCGCTGACGGCTGATTCACCGTGGATGAAGCAACGAGGATACGAGGATGTTGACTATGACCAAAGATTTGTTGACAATAATGTTTTGTAAAAATGAAGCACTTATTTTGCCTCTGCGTATCAGCTGAAGATTTACACTGCTTTTCCAAATACGTTTTAATGGTGAATGTGCGTGTGTGTGCGTGTGTGAGAGAGAGAGAGAGAGAGAGAGAGAGAGAGAGAGAGAGAGAGAGAGAGAGAGAGAGAGAGGTTGGGGAAGGAACCATGAGTAATGTTGACCCAGCGGACCACGGCACCAATTATATTCCTGACCCCCCAAGTCACGTGATTCATGCTCTTAGGCCGAGCATGTTGACTCTTCATTGTTGAGTCTATTGATCAGTGGGGTCACAGCTTCTGCCGACCGCCCCTCCATAGAAAGCGCTCATTGAGATGAGGCGCTGGACGCCAGTGCATGCTGGGAGGCCCTGCCATGATCCTGCAGCCACAAAGGGGCTGAGTCTGCGTGCACTGGAACGGGTGTGGCAAAGCAAAGTCAGTTTTTAATGCCCGCCTGGAGCGATAAAATATTTCGATTGTAATTACATACAAAATACAGTGTGTGTGTGTGTGTGGTGTGTGTGTGTGTGTGTGTGTGTGTGTGTGTGTGTGTGTGTGTGTGTGTGTGCGTGTGTGTGTGTGTGTGCGCGCGCGCAGGCAGGCAGGCAGACAGACACACAGATACATAGACAGGCAGAGTACAAATAGAGAGGTTTATCGTTGTTTTGTTTGTTGTTTGTCTTTAAAGAGAATGCTACTGGCAAAGGAACAAATGCCCTAAGTTCAACCATAATGCAATAAAGTAAAAAATAAATATACCTTTCTTGATCCTCTGTCAAAGCAACGTCAAATTTTTCTCGTGCTCCTTTTAAGTAGTTCTTTTGACTTGCAGTTCCCTGTGAAGACTCCTTCCTAGGAACATTTATTCTTTCTGTTTTTTCTTTTATCATATCTTACCCGTCTCCGTGTGCACAAGTGTCGTTGATTCGGTCAGCGACCTCGAGCTGCGCCTTGTTCCGCTTGGTCAGTGTCAACAACGCTCATGAAGCAGAACATT
>JAWQFJ010018721.1:0-2500 GCA_034096865.1 Theodoxus fluviatilis
TCTCCACTCTCCACCATCCATCATCACGCATAGAAGCCTCCACTCTCCACCATCCATCATCACGCCTAGAAGTCTCCACTCTCCACCATCCATCATCACTACTAGAAGACTACTGATGGAAGCCACGATGAGGATTGGAAGGGGGAGGGAGGGAAGGGGAGAAGGAGGGACAGGAAACGGAGGTACAAATGAAGAAGAACGGGGGATCCCTTAGACAACAAAAAAGGAAGATACAACAGACAGCATGAAAGTATGATCAATGAAGAAGAGGTGGAACAGTTTCATCCAAGTCATTTTTCTTCTTAAGGAAATGAACAGTTTGGAATGGTTTCCAGAGTGAGGTGGGAGGGAGGGAATGCGTGGTGGGCATGTAGGTGGAAGGGGATGACAGACAAATGAGGATTGATTTAAAAAAAAGCGAAGACAGAGCCAATCCGTGGTAACGTTTTTGCATTCAGATTTCAACATAGTAGGTGCTCCCTCATGTTCAACCATTGCATATCACTCTTTTCAACGCCTTGGTTCAGATGCTGCAAGCGACGAAACACGTATGAGTCAACTATTAATGCAAATATCACATCCTAGAATTATTTCATATAAAAACAAAGCATTGGTGGGCTAGAGGTTATAAAAATCACGGTTACTTCTTGGCTCAAATTAGAGTGATCCCTCACCACGAAATAAGGCCCATTGTGCCCTAGGTCCATTTAAATGTATACAGCATTTTAAAAGAAAAATATTATGCTCTTCAAACTGGTGAAGACCATTTTTGAATGAGAAGAATTGTGCCCGATTGTACACAACGGAATCTTGGATTCTTTGGAATCAACATTTTGAGGGGGAAAAGATTAAAAGAAGAAAGAACACTTAGTCAAATTATGGTCAATTTAACAAAAATCAACGCATCATTCCCTCGAGAATGCGTCAAAGCAAAATTTCATGAGCTACAGAACGACTGAAATCTGCAGGCACTGTGAAAAAAAGGCCATGGATCAATTGGACAGCCGGACCCCTGACCCTTATGAATGGGCAGCAGCTCTGTGTTGGAGGCAAAATGCCACTCTCCGTTGTGTGGAGCCACCAAACCGCGGGAAATGCTCGGCATCGTAGACTCCCCCTCTATCCAGACTTGGCTCTGCGTACGAATGTATTATGTAGTCCGTTTGTCATCATTAACAATATATATCCTCCTTCGCTCACAACTCCCCCAGTTTTCCTTCATTCATCCAGCAGCACTCAGCCCCTGTTGGCACACCACTGCTGACGTTGTTAAGTCGTGTTCTAATCTGGCGATGCTCACGCCTACTTCGCCTATGTTTCGACTTGCTCAAGGGATTCTGGGACTTGCCGCAAGGGATTCTGGGACTTGCTGCAAGGGATTCTGGGACTTGCCGCAAGGGATTCTGGGACTTGCCGCAAGGGATTCTGGGACTTGCCGCAAGGGATTCTGGGACTTGCGGTATGAAATCGACGTCGTTAATTATGCACTTCGATGTTCGAAACCTGCTTTAGTCGTTGTGGCTGATGCTACATCCTGATCGGTTGCTCAGTCGTATCTTTGGCGCGTAGAGACTCGTTTTTGATGTAGTTACATGTAAACAATTGATTATTCGCCCTTCTCCCCTTCGGTTTGCAAGCAAAATGCTCATATACAGGGAATCCGTATGCATATCATTCCAGTCAGCTGCGGCTAATTCGTATGCAACAGCCCCCGTATACATAATCACGTGACAGCACTTTAGCCTCGTTCACGCTGAGTACAGCCCCCAATAGACATTATTCACGCAGCGGCCATTTTGAAATCGAAAACACACACACACACATTCGTGACCTGATTGTCGCTTCCTATGTTAACATCGTATCACAGAATGCAACATCGCCCGAAGTCTACTGTGTGTAGCTGCTGAATTGTGGGTAATCTAATGATCTGTGCTAACTGTTGACGTCGGCTGTGATTGATCTGAGGGACTGAGTATGACTGGCGGATTGGCCGTGTGTTTGCTGGGCGAAAATAGTGTGACGTCAGCGTTAGAGTGAACAACAATCTCTAAAGTCTAAAGCAATTCATCTCTTTTGAATCCGTCATTACCACTAAAATTCTTGGACAGAGTTACGTCAACATACCTTCTTAGCTTTAAAATGAAGCAAAACAAAGCATAACTATTAAAAGGAACGAAGACGAAACGAATCCCGCCATTCAGGCATCAAACTACACTGTGTGAACCCCCACCCCCCACCCCACCCCCCACCCCCCACCCCTCCCCCTCCCACCCATGAGGAAATGATGAAAACATTCCGCAGAATTGCCTTCTGCATTTTTAATGCGTCACAAAAAGTGATCATTTTCTTTCTTCTTTTTTTGTCGAAGATTGCCACATCTTGCATATTTCGTCGAGAACTGAAGCTCATTGACGGAGAGTTCCGTCTGTTAAGGAAAAAAATGGACCTTTCCTCCTTTTTTTCTCCCCTCCTAATCCAAACCGACGGCAGCCATCTTTGA
>JAWQFJ010018721.1:10000-15000 GCA_034096865.1 Theodoxus fluviatilis
AGTGTCTTTGCTTCAAATTTTCGGAGGAGAATGGCGTCACAGATGACATCAGAAGGAGAAAGGAGGGGAAGAGTATTGACATAAATGAGTTTAGGTAAAAGTGGTGGAGGATAAGCAAATATTACACATGGACATAACAACACACGTACTCATATACATAAAATACTCATACACACATACTCACACACTGTTTTTCACTTCTCTGTGTCAATTTTTCATTTCCTGTGGGACCGTTATGGCTGCATTTAAAACCTCTGCATTCCTTGTCAAGTCAATGACACTGACAAGTTTAAGCTCGCAGCAGTGACCTGGCCAGCGCTAAGTAGTAAACAATGCATACCTTTCCATTTCGCAACGACGTATGATGTTCGATCTTTTCAGACGAAGATTAGAACTTTTTTTCAAGCAGACATGTATTCCTTTTTATTCTTCGTTATGATGCTTACGTTTCGTATTGTCCAGGGCTTTCATATATTTCTTGCTCGTGCTTCGGTCTTGATCTGACAATGACAGTGAAAGAGAATGAACGAATGAATAAATGAATACATGAGGTCTTGTGGCCTATCCTTCTTTGCAGGCTATGTAAGGCCATGGACACTGGCTGCCTGTCCACCAACGTATTGTGTTCAAAACACTGTGTCATGTGTTCAAGTGCGTCAATGGTTTGGCCCCGCTGTATCTGGTTGAGCTCCTCAAGACTTATAAGCCTGTGAGGGATCTCAGATCTTCGGCGCAGTCATTACTCCATGTGCCACGCTACAACACCAAGAGATCTGGAGAGAGAGCATTCTCGTATGCTGGACCAAAACTCTGGAACGATATCCCAGACAGACTGAGGAAATCTCCTTCAATACAGACTTTCAAGTCACAGCTAAAAACTCTTTTATTCAAAGGGTGAACGTGTTGAGCGCCTTGAGCATGCCTTTGGGTGTGAGATTGGCACTATATAAGAGCCAAAATACATACATACATACATACATACTACAACATCGATACAGGAGGTTGGAGTAAGGCAACTCGAGACCGAAAGTTTCCTAGATATTCCCTAATTTCCCATCAAAGAGCGTGACGATGCGGGTTTACTCTTAACTTTAATCTACGGGAGGCCAGTGGATGGGGAACACGTGGTGGAAGTTGCTGGGCAAATATTGGAGTAATCATCCCTTAACTCAACATTGGGCTGTTCCGTTGGAAAAAAAGTTCTACATTTTCACCCACCTCACAATCTACTCAGTAGTGTGCAACAGAGACACAACTGACACATCTTTGAAGTTTCGTGGAAATTCCAACTGACACATCTGCATATCAATTTGGGGAAATTCCAACATCAAGGAATTGATGTTGGAATTTCCCCAAACTTCAAAGATGTGTCAGTTGGAATTTCCACGAAACTTCAAAGATGTGTCAGTTGTGTCTCTGTTGCACACTACTGAGTAGATTGTGAGGTGGGTGAAAATGTAGAACTTTTTTTCCAACGGAACAGCCCAATGTTGAGTTAAGGGATGATTACTCCAATATTTGCCCAGCAACTTCCACCACGTGTTCCCCATCCACTGGCCTCCCGTAGATTAAAGTTAAGAGTAAACCCGCATCGTCACGCTCTTTGATGGGAAATTAGGGAATATCTAGGAAACTTTCGGTCTCGAGTTGCCTTACTCCAACCTCCTGTATCGATGTTGTAGTATGTATGTATGTATGTATGTATTTTGGCTCTTATATAGTGCCAATCTCACACCCAAAGGCATGCTCAAGGCGCTCAACACGTTCACCCTTTGAATAAAAGAGTTTTTAGCTGTGACTTGAAAGTCTGTATTGAAGGAGATTTCCTCAGTCTGTCTGGGATATCGTTCCAGAGTTTTGGTCCAGCATACGAGAATGCTCTCTCTCCAGATCTCTTGGTGTTGTAGCGTGGCACATGGAGTAATGACTGCGCCGAAGATCTGAGATCCCTCACAGGCTTATAAGTCTTGAGGAGCTCAACCAGATACAGCGGGGCCAAACCATTGACGCACTTGAACACATGACACAGTGTTTTGAACACAATACGTTGGTGGACAGGCAGCCAGTGTCCATGGCCTTACATAGCCTGCAAAGAAGGATAGGCCACAAGACCTCATGTATTCATTTATTCATTCGTTCATTCTCTTTCACTGTCATTGTCAGATCAAGACCGAAGCACGAGCAAGAAATATATGAAAGCCCTGGACAATACGAAACGTAAGCATCATAACGAAGAATAAAAAGGAATACATGTCTGCTTGAAAAAAGTTCTAATCTTCGTCTGAAAAGATCGAACATCATACGTCGTTGCGAAATGGAAAGGTATGCATTGTTTACTACTTAGCGCTGGCCAGGTCACAGCTGCGAGCTTAAACTTGTCAGTGTCATTGACTTGACAAGGAATGCAGAGGTTTTAAATGCAGCCATAACGGTCCCACAGGAAATGAAAAATTGACACAGAGAAGTGAAAAACAGTGTGTGAGTATGTGTGTATGAGTATTTTATGTATATGAGTACGTGTGTTGTTATGTCCATGTGTAATATTTGCTTATCCTCCACCACTTTTACCTAAACTCATTCATGTCAATACTCTTCCCCTCCTTTCTCCTTCTGATGTCATCTGTGACGCCATTCTCCTCCGAAAATTTGAAGCAAAGACACTATCTAACCATTCTGTAAACCCGAGTCAGTAGTATTGACTCTGGCACAGTTCGCAATGAATGCGTAATAGGCTTGACCCTTGGCATTACAGCCTTGCGCCAAAAATAGTTCGTTTTGATACTATTTTTCTCTCCACTTTTTACAGAAATCATTCAGATGTAAAAACTTGGTTCCATTTCAACACAAACATTTTATTGTATCGAATGAACGCTTGTTTGTTGTCTCAACAAGAGTAAGTTAAGAGTTTTGTGCGAAATAGTCTTAGAACTACTTTAACGGCATATGTCAGGGAGCACATCGGCTATCCCACAAGCCTCTCGTGTGACCTCCGCTTGCATAAATTGGCCAAAAACCTTCCATCACGTGATGTGAACTGTGCTAGAGATACTTTTGCCGGTAGGCGAAATCTCTAGTTTACTAGAATGCTATCTAACGGGACCGCCAGCTTCTGCAGTTTTAACGTAATTTGTCATGTGGCCTCTCGTGATGTTTTGACGTTCATAGGAACATCACTTCCGGTAGAATGAAAGCTACAGTGGACTAGTAATAATCGTGTTTTCACATAGAGTGTCTTTCATGTGTACTTGCACTTAATTAATTCGAAGATTGAAAAAAGTAGTGTATTACTTTCGTAATCAAAGACACTTTGAGCGTAAAGAAGCAAGAATTCATAGTTGATTAATTTGTTTACATTTGCCAGACTAGTGCGGGAATACATGTACGCGTGATTCTTCAGTGTTGCCGTTAGTTTTATTGCAAAAGTGTGGTGCTGTACTTGTCATCAAGAAGTATTCTTCAGACTGACGAGTTAATATTTCAAGTTAGTGAATTTTCATCGGAGAGCGAACAGCGCGGCCATTGTAAAATAATGGTTCACCGGAAGTGATGTTCCCACGAATCACTGTGTCGGGGAACCTGGTAGCCCCGTTAGAGAGCGTCTTTGTTTAAAGGGAGATTTTTGAAAATATAGTAGGTCACGTTGGACGTTTTCCGAGAGATCGGGAAGATGGAATCCTTCATTCTATGGACGTTGTGATGTCCCTGGAACGTGAGAAGAGGGAGACAGACGGGGTGAGGCTGATGGCCAGAGTGAGGATGTGCAGCACAGCCTCGCCTCTTGAAGACAGACAATATGCCTGTCCAGAGTGGACGAGAAGTTGAACTACTAGGACGAGAAGTTGAACTACTAGGACGAGACGTTGAACTACTAGGACGAGACGTTGAACTACTAGGACGAGACGTTGAACTACTAGGACGAGAAGTTGAACTACTAGGACGAGAAGTTGAACTACTAGGACGAGACGTTGAACTACTAGGACGAGAAGTTGAACTACTAGGACGAGAAGTTGAACTACTAGTACGAGACGTTGAACTACTGGGACGAGACGTTGAACTACTAGGACGAGACGTTGAACTACTAGGACGAGACGTTGAACTACTAGGACGAGACGTTGAACTACTAGGACGAGAAGTTGAACTACTAGGACGAGACGTTGAACTACTAGGACGAGACGTTGAACTACTAGGACGAGACGTTGAACTACTAGGACGAGACGTTGAACTACTAGGACGAGAAGTTGAACTACTAGGACGAGACGTTGAACTACTAGGATGAGACATTGGACTACTAGGACGAGACGTTGAACTACTAGGACGAGACGTTGAACTACTAGGACGAGACGTTGAACTACTAGGACGAGAAGTTGAACTACTAGGACGAGACGTTGAACTACTAGGACGAGACGTTGAACTACTAGGACGAGAAGTTGAACTACTAGGACGAGACGTTCAACTACTAGGACGAGAAGTTGAACTACTAGGACGAGACATTGAACTACTAGGACGAGACGTTGAACTACTAGGACGAGAAGTTGAACTACTAGGACGAGACGTTGAACTACTAGGACGAGAAGTTGAACTACTAGGACGAGACGTTGAACTACTAGGACGAGACGTTGAACTACTAGGACGAGACGTTGAACTACTAGGACGAGACGTTGAACTACTAGGACGAGACGTTGAACTACTAGGACGAGAAGTTGAACTACTAGGACGAGAAGTTGAACTACTATGACGAGAAGTTGAACTACTAGGACGAGACGTTGAACTACTAGGACGAGACGTTGAACTACTAGGACGAGAAGTTGAACTACTAGGACGAGAAGTTGAGCTACTAGGACGAGACGTTGAACTACTAGGACGAGAAGTTGAACTACTAGGACGAGACGTTGAACTACTAGGACGAGACGTTGAACTACTAGGACGAGACGTTGAACTACTAGGACGAGACGTTGAACTACTAGGACGAGACGTTGAACTACTAGGACGAGACGTTGAAC
>JAWQFJ010018722.1:0-41579 GCA_034096865.1 Theodoxus fluviatilis
TTGTAATTCGGTTGTCATTATATGTTGGAGTCACTGTGGATTAAATGACCAACATCACTGATGTTGTGGCTTTGCACAAGTCAGCGATCAAGTATATTATAATTTGGTCAACATGCTGTGTGGTAGTCACTGCGAATTAAACGACGTCGACAATAATGACAACCGAATTACAATGAACTCATTTGCAGACTCTTCCAAAACACCATATGAGGCTCTGTCTCAAGCTTAAACACCTATGTAAATACACAGCAAATCTCAGCCAATGAAGTGATGTGGCCCTTTAGGCTCTGTAGGACGTCAGCTTCAAGCACCCCTCTCCTTGGACAAGTCCACTAGTGTGGCCTATAAAAGGAAGCCTTACTGAAAAAATTCAAGGTCAGCAGAAAAGAATAGGTTGGTTGGGTTGCCATAACCACAACTTTTTCTCTTTTTTTTAACCCTAATGAAACTTCAGAATAAAATGTCCAGAAAAGAGTAGACTGCTTGAATTTCCCCTTGGCAGATTTCTTAACATTTATGAAGCTAGAGCTTTTGGTTTTATTTGTCACTCATTTTCAATTTCAGGCTCTGGTGGTTGGAGGTTCTTTTGGTTTGAGAGAATTCACCTCCATCAGATATCAGTACAGAAAGGGTAAAAAGGTAAGAATGCATGCTTGCCCGTCTTGAGAGCCTTATGCGGGATGCTTTTTTGCGTCGGGAATATTGTGTGGGAGTGTTTTTGGAACATCAAGAAGGCCTACAACACTACGTGTAGATATGGCATCTTGTCCGATCTCTACACCATGGGTCTTCGGAGTCGACTCCCACACTTTATAAGTAATTTCCTGCGTGATCGCTTGTTTAGAATCCGCGTTGGACCGGTTTTATTACAGTCCTAACCCCAGGATATGGGTGTCCCTCAAGGCAGCATTCTGAGCGTGACGCTTTTCAGTGTAAAGGTAAACAGCATTGTGGAGTGTATTCCTCCCGGAATTAACTCTTTTTTATATGTAGATGACTTTCTAATCATTTGCCATGCCAAGAGCATGGATTTTATCGAGAGGCAGCTGCAACTGTCTCTCAATCGTCTTGTGGATTGGTCGGGCTCGAACGGTTTTAAATTTTCTTCGTCAAAAACTGTGTGCATGCACTTTTGTGCATGTCGCAGATTACACCCTGATCCTGTTCTGCTTCTACATGCATTTCCTTTACCTGTCGTGGAGGAGACCAAGTTTCTTGGAATCCTCTTCGACAGGTGTGAATATTCTGCTGTCGCGGAGAGTTCTAATAACATTGTGGAAGTGTTTCTTAACGTTGTGGCCTTATATATAGCCTACAAGGCTGATAGGCCCTTAAACTCCATCCATCCATCCATCCATCCATCCATGGAGGGGAGAATTAAATGTAGTGAAGAAGCTTTCTTTTGTAAGAGTCGAATTACAAAGGACATTGTTACTTGACTTACTTTTTTTATGACCAGCTCTAGTGACTTTTGTGATCAATGGCCCTTACATTATTTACCAAAGCTGATGGGCTGTAAAACTCAATTAAATCATTCTTTCATTCACAGACAACAATGAACTAATAACCAGGAACATCAGTAGGCTCCCACAGAAAATTGTGAACATTGTGTTGTTATTCCTAGCTTGATCTATATGTTTTTAATCCCAACAATTAGTTTTATCATAATCTTGACTTAAAATCTGCATCAACCCATCAGCTTACCACAACACACCCTGCCCCCCTCCACCACCCCCATCCTCTACCCCCCTAATCCTCTACCCCTTATCCCCACCTGCCTGCCTTTTCTGCATGCCAGCTGTTTATTTTATCTCATCCTTCTCCATTGATTTTCCCATTCATTGTCCCCTCATCTCCCACCCACCATCTTAGACCAACATCCCCTTCATTCCACTCAGTACTGCAACTTGGGAGTCAAAGTGAACAGGAGGGTAAAGTTGGGAACATGGCTAAATTGGATTTTTCAACCACAAATTTATTTAGTTTTGGATACAAATTCCAGAGAAATTATCATATTCATAACACTTGAAATTAATATTCAATTTTGGAGTAAAACTAAAGAAGTTCATATGTGGCATAGCTCCCTTGCAACTTTGCTGCCCGTTTTCTCAAAAACTATTCAAGTGACTTCAGCCACCTTTTCACATCGATGCTCACATATGTTGGTATATGGGATCAGTCATGACTGATACTTTATACTGCTGATGATGGCTTCTCTGCTTATATTCTGTTTATGTCAATGTTGGAATATCTAGCATGAGGATCTTACACAACAATTGCCCACACACTGTGATTTGATTCTTTGTTTTTGTCTGTAGATAACTGAGGAGGAAGCACAGAAATATGGGGTGAGAATGAAAGCTTCAGAGGAGGCCCCAACTCTCGAGAAGGTCTTTGAGGTATGGTTCTGCATTCTGTTTCACCCATTTCCTCTCTACTGACCTACTGGAATCGGCCCTAAGGCCCAGCAGCCAGGGGTTCCCACTGATGAGGGGTTGCATGGATTGGCGCCAAGTGTATGCTGCACTCTTTTGAAACATTAGTGATGGTGTGTGAATGAAAATTAATTGCATATTTCACAGTAGTAGTTGTGCTGCCATGTCAGATACAAATCCCTACAATCTGTGAGAGTGATTTGATTTATTCTGTCTTGCTGCTGTAGTTATTGAAAGCCTTGTTGTTGTTGTTGTTGTTATTGTTGTTGTTGTTGTTTGGTCATGATACTAGCTCTTTTTTGTTGAGGTGGGGAAGGGTGTGTGTTGTGCCAGAGGATTATTCCACATAATCTGCTGCACATTTCAGGAAGTGCAGAGGACGGATTTGGACACTTGGCAAAACATCCGGGGTCCAAGGCCCTGGGAAGACTCCAAGGAAGTCCAGGACTTGCAGAGGACAACTATGACAGTCAAGGAGTCGGTGTCATAGCATACAGCATCTTCTAGACAATGCTGTGTGCAGTGATCTTGTAAAGTGAGGGTCCTGTTGTGAATGATCTGTTGAGAAGGTCAGGACACTGCCATTTCTGCTTCCACATTCTCTCCTTGATTGTTTTGGTGTGTCCTCTAGACAATTGACATGTGATGGATGGATGGATGGATGGATGGATGGATGGATGGATGGATGGATGGATGGATGGATGGATGGATGGATGGATGGATGGATGGATGGATGGAGTCTAAGGGCCTATCAGCCTTGTAGGCTATATAAGGTCACAACATTAAGAAACACCCATCTTTAACACTGAATATGTGCAGAAATGATAGATAATAACTATACTACTTTGAGTCCGATTCTTTTTTTTCTTCTTCTTTTTTCGAAGTCACCACCTTATCTGTTTTGTTGGATGTCTTTTGATTTGAAATTGCTTGATAATCAACAGAAGAAATGTAGATGGTGTTTATTTGTTAGCAATCAAGTATGGTATATAACTTGGTTATTCTGCTGGTATTTTTGCTAGGAGTGTGTGTGCCAGTGGTTTAACTCTGTGAGTTAGAGGCCTAAATCTGACTGACCAGTGACTGATCACAGGGTTAGTTCTTTGCACAAATGGTTGCAACATCAGGGGGAGTACTTGGTATGCATTTACATATTCATAAGTCATGTAATGTCAGAAATGCTTGCATACCACTTGTTAATGAGATATTTGCAAAGAATGCCTCTAAGCCTTGTGTGTGTGTGCTTATGCATGATTTTAGATTAGTGACTTGTCCGTTTTTCATTTTCTTCCTTCCCTTGGCAACATGACAGTTGTAAATTAAAATTTTTGGATGCATCAGTATTCTAGGTTATATAGACCTGAGGCAGTATTTCATATTTAATGTAAAATAAAAGGAATATTAATACAAGTGATTGTAAACAATCCAGATATACGATACATGTACTGAGGAGGTGATATCCATAAATGGTTTTCATTCTAATAATGGATTCATCAGAGGATCTTGCTGCATAGGTGTGATATAAATGGATGGTTAAATATAATTTTGCTATAGATCAGACCTAGAAAACCCAGCAGCTAGGGGTTCCAGCTGATGAGAGAGCACAGAGCAACTTCGGCCTTGCATTGTTCTCTACTCTTTTCTGTAGAAGTGAACTTGAGGCTTTGCTCCAAGTAAAAGGAAAGCATTATGAATTGAGAATAAACTTTATGACAATATTGTCATTTCATAATTTTTCAAGGGAGCACTAAAACATTGCAAGTTTTAAAAAAGGAGTCACCCGAGTCTGTTTCTGGAGAAAATGGTTGTATGGTAGAGAAGGGAAAGAAAAAACTGTGAAATGTACAGGTTAAATATTTGAACATGACTTTGATACATGCTTTAATGCTATGGCTTTTTCCCCCTTTGAATACAAGGATCCTCTATATTGATCTAATCATATGCACAATAGTTTGCCTGGATTAATTAGTCAAACGTTCATGCAATATGGTAAATTAATTATAATAGAAATATTAATTTGATTGCTACTGGAGGAAATGACTGTGAAGAAACTTTCTTCAAGAGCTTCAGAAATATTTTGTATTCCACACAAACTCTCTGTACATCTGGGATGTCTTCAACAAAAGCACTGCCTTGAACATAAAGCTTCTGTAAAAGAAGCAACACGGATCTCTCCAATTGGCACATGTTTGAAAAGAGACAAGTCACTAGTGTTTGTGTGACCAAAGGCTCATTTCTCAGAGCTGATAGCTAATCAAAGGGAATCAGACAGATATTTCCTTTTTTCAGTTATCACTGTAATCAAATGCAACATCTGATCAGTCCGTTTTTGTAATAAATCTGTTTCCAAAAACCAGTCACTGCCTGCTTTTTTTGTCCCAGTTTAGATGCCAACCCCTGTATGATTACATTGATCACTTGTATAAAAGGCTGGAAATGCCGTTTCAATTGCCTTTGACTAGTGAATCCTAGTCGGTACCTCTGATGGTGATATTCAAGGGGATTGTTACACATGAATATCACCATCAGAGGAATGCACAACCCAGCACCACAATAGCCAGGCATTTTGCAAAACTGTTTAATAAAGAACCTTTCAGAAACTCTTTGGAAATACTTTCTCTCTTTTCACCTTCAAATTATTATTTTGTCCAGAAGCTCTGAGGGCCAATGATTGGAAAAGCAGATAGCAAAACCAAGCAGAATGGTATCAAATTCATTAGCGAAAGCTCATCACATTAAAGAGTAGAACCATTTATTTCATAATTATTGCACATTCAATATAACCACTGTACACAATGCTTTAAAAAAAGCCTAACTGTAGCACTGATGATAAAAACCTGAGCTGTTCATCCTATCTAGTCCACAGCTGCCTATTACCTCCCAAGTTCATTGCCAAGGTGAGTTCATCAGTACAGCTCCTGTAAAAATACTCTTGGTTGGCCAGGGCCATCTCTAATAGCACCAAATATATTGCAACAGTATGACTTCTTGTAAAAGGGGAAAGGGAAGAATACTACTAATTAAAAACAATTAGGCATTTTCCCAAGCATTGATAAGTAAGTCAACACAAAGATTCTGTCATGTAAATATTGGACATAACAAGTCCTAAAGATACTTAATTAAATAACCTTATGTTGTAATGGGCTGATTTTCATTATTCAGTCACCCAATTATGTCGGTTTCTTACACACCCAAGGTTAAAATCTGGGTAGGGTTCAGTCATCGTATTGCACATTCCTTTGTGAATGAATGAAAGCCTGCATCCATTGAAACAAGTGGAGTCCACAGATTGGCAGCTGAAGCTTGTGTAGCAATTTCTCTTGATGCAAAATTAATAGGCTAGTCAACATTGCAAAAGAGCTTTCATTGCCATGTCCATGATGTTATGATAGGTTTATATTCACATACACAGAAGTGGAACTCCCACCTTGGCACTAACATCAAGAACACCATAAATTCCACAATTTCAAAGCAGTCAGCAAAACAGAGCAATGCTCTCTAGGGTCTCTCTGGGAGATGCAGCAAAGTTATAATGACATCATCATCTCTCCTCTGGTACAGCATCTCGCCCTGAAAGTCCAACAGTGACTGCTTCCTTGCCCTCATCAGCATGCCCACCAGCTTGTTGGAGATCTTGGTGTAGGCCTCAAACAGCTGCCCAAAGGAAATGGCTATCCTCCCATCAGGATGCCTCTGCCCTTGCTCTGCTATCACATGACATAGCTCTATGACCTCGCCACTGATGAGCTGCCCGGCCTGCTTGCCTCTGCACTCCGTCTTGGAGCCCTCCACTGGCCGTCCATAACGTGGGTCGTCCTTGCTCAGGCGCGTGCGATGCGACGCTCCTTCCCAGTCAGAGAAGGGGTTAATGAGCTGCTTCTGCTTGTGATCCTCCGCCCGCTGCTGCCAGACCGAGATCTTGTTGGACATATGCCCCCGTCCAGCCATACTGGTTTAGTTGGCCCTTGCTCTTGCCCTCTGAAACGAAAGCGATTTCATGGTGCCAGGGTAGCGTAGTCAGTAAAAGGGAGAGAACTCCAGAGAAAAGTTGCGACACATTCACAATCTGATAACATTAAATTTTGAGGATTTTGTGTACAAATATTCTCGCTGAATTTCTCGAAACTGCAAAGGTGCAGAGACAGACAAGGTTGCGGGGGTTGTTGGCACTCATGCAAATTGGCCTTATTGGACGTTTCGAAAATGCGAAAACAACGCAGATTTACAGCTGCTGATTCGACAATGACCAAATTCCAATAGTTTAGGTCACGATGTAGCTACTCTGTTTAATACAATGCATGGTTGTGAGTTTTTCCAGCCTACATCGTACGCGGTACTCATTCTGGATGCTAGCAATAAGTTTGCTCTCTCGAGTCCGTCAAAGATTATAGGTTACCTATAACTCAGTATAAGTATAACCTATAATCTTTGAGTCCGTCCCGTATCGGCGTAAGAAATATAAAATAGAATACTAAGAATAGAATAGAATTCTTCGGCTTGCTTAGGCGTCCAGGGCCTATCGCCGATTCTGGTAGTTCTCTGGCTGTATTTTTATTGTTCTTATGGATACTAGCTGGTCTTTTACCAGGCCTAGTCTATAACACTTGTGAGATAAAGAAAAAGAGAGAAAAAAGGCCTAATTGCTGTGCATCATCTGCGCCAGTGGTTCCTCCAGCTTGAACATATATCCTTGTAGATGCTTGTCCACTCTGTTCTTGAACGAGTTCAGGCTCGGTGCCTCGACTACGCTATTCGGGAGGCTGTTCCACATGTTTATAACTCGCTGGGTGAAGAAATGCTGTCGTAAAGCCGTATTGCATCGGTTTTTCTTGAGCTTGTAGGCGTGACCTCTTGTGACACTATTGTCATCGCAGGAAAACAGATTCTCTCCAATCTGGTACATGCCGTGCGTATACTTGTACACTTCTATTAGGTCACCTCTAGTTCTTCTGTAGCACAGACTAGGGAGCCTCATCTTGACAAGTCTTTGTTCATATGTGAGATCCTTCAATCCCGGAATTATTTTTGTGGCCCTCCTCTGTACTCTCTCAACGAGTTTTTTTGTCTCTTTCCAGATAGGGTGTCCATACTACATTTCCAAACTCTAGTCTAGGTGCGGTCGTACTACTAGTGCTATGAACAGTAGCCTCATGGATTCACAGTCCAAGTGTTCGTATGATCGCCGGATGAGACCCAATAGTCTATCTGCTTTGTTAACCTGCGTTTCAATGTGTTGGGAGAACTTCAGCTCACTATCTATCTGCACTCCCAGGTCCCTCTCCACTCTAGTCTCTTCAAGCGTCACCCTTTCTTGACTGCCATGTTTTCTCATTTCATATTTTCTTTTAGAATTGTTTTTACCTAGGTGTAGCACCTTACATATGGTAAACAACTTCACGCGGCATCAAAGCTACAACGATTTCAGCCAAATCGACTCATTAAGAAATCGCTCAACTCAAACATAGTTCTGGCGCGAGATGAAAGGGCATTCTACCTGTTGATGCTAACGCATGCCGCTCTACCTGTGCAGTTGGAAGGTGCTCTTCGCAGTCCGAAGGAGTACGCAGGGGACATAACTCTTGTCAGACTTGCCTCCAAACTTGATGTCTGAAGTTTCCGATTCGCTATTTAGCCGAATGACTGATGTCTCACATCGTCATTAACCTCGTGTAGGCTTAGAGACATACACTTATTCTGTCACCTGGGTCGGCTAGTGATGCATACCGCTCTTGTGGTGTTCTATGCCTGTTCTCTCCTTACTCGTCTCCTCCCCTTGCACCCCCGCACTTTTCAAACATTACGCTCTTCCACCTACCCAGTACACATACTGCCACATAATACTTATTTTATAAAATAATGAATAGAATATATAAATAAATGTAATTCATATCTCCATTAAATGAACACTCTAAGAATGTATGGTTTCTCTTCCACTCTCATGCAGAGGGTCCAGACAAATCCACTTCCCGAGAGTTCAAACAAAAAAGCGAATGCAATGATGACACTACTTGTCACAACATTCAAAACAAGCAAGGAACATGGGCAAACAAGCATAAAAAAATAGCTGAATTTTGACACATGCAGTTGCTGAATGGTTAAGTGTGCCAATAAATGGGTGTGTAATGCCAGGACTGTTACACATTTGTTTGTGGTGAATGTTTTGTTTTTCATTTAAAAGACTTGTCCATCTGTGTTTAACTGTCCTTCCCCAAGGGCACACTCATGAACTGGCACTCTTGGGTGTGGGCCATCATGCCTTGTCACCGTCTCAAACTTCATTTGTGCTCTGTACATCAGTTGAATCAATCGTACCATAAGCTCCAGTAGAAGAAAGGAATCTTTCAGCTAGTGTTGTGAGCTCAAGCATAGAACAGATCAGTTCCCAGCAAGAGAGCTACAGGTTCCAAGAAAATAAATCCAAAAACATAATAATCAACTGGAATCACTTGCAACAGCTGTTGGCTCAATCCTGCAGTGCAGCATTAGCATCAAAACACATGTTGCTCAAGTCCTATGAAATTTTGATTGAAAAAAAGACAATGCAAGCTAGTAGTCATTCATACAGTGTCTCTACCACTGATCTTTGTCAAATAATTCAAGTGGCAAGCCTGTAGTGCAGAATGAATACTAAAAAGTGGCGGCTTAATCAAGTTTACTTGTTCATGATGCCGCATGTTTGGTGTCAACAAGAAGTGCAATGTACATCAGCTGTCCATTATTCATAGCTGTGTTGCATTACAGTAGTTGTAGTTATGTGCAAAAACATTTGGGGTTCGTTTCCATACTAAACCTGTGATTCTATCACCTCCCAGTGATCTTTGTGATCGTTATTTGTTTTGTCTTCTGGAATCCGGCGGTCCATCTTTCACCTACGTACACCACTACTGAGAAGCAGAAAGGCTATTTCCATGTGAAAAGTTTGTTCTGAGCTAGTGAATAAGCAAGTGAATAATAAAATGAGCAAGTGAATAATAAAATAAGCAACAGACCAATTAAATGGAAAACCATATCATGCACCCAAACAATAACATAAAAACAGCAACCAAAAAGAATTACAAAAGTGTTCTTTAATTAATTGACAGCAAACAATATGAATAACAACATCACCACCAAAAAATCCCATTCTCTGTACAACACAGCCACACATCTCTCATTGCAGACTGCTTCACAGCATCATACTTTCTCCTTGTTTTTCTCCATGACCTGCTGCATCACTGAAGATCTTGGGACAGGCAAGGACTTCACTTCTGTCGGCTTGCTCTGGCGACTTGAGATGGCCTTCTTCACCTTTCGAGAAGCATATCGCACCGATTTCACCAGTCCTGCTGTAAGCACACCCTTCAGGCTCTGAGTCCAGCTAGAACTGTGGATGAGGCTGGCAATGATGCCCTGGACTACCTCACCACAGTTACTGTCATAGGCCAGCATCCGAATCATCTCCTCCATGTCAATGTACCGGCCGTAGGTGTAGCGGCTCAGCAGCAGACCTTCCTGCACAGCCTTGGGAAGCATGTTCAGGTGGTGGAAGTTGGTCACGTGATAGGGTGTCTGTTCAATGGTTGAAGTGGCTTTGTTCCACAAGATGTGCTCCTCCTTCTCAAGAAATGGCTCATACATCCTTCGGAAGTGCTCCATGTTGGGCTTGACGATGTTGGCAATCTTGTTCTGGTCTTCTCCTACTTTCATGCGGAAGTCCCCCACGTAGGAGAGGCTGGTGATGGTCAAGTACAGGTCCTCCTCTGAGAACTTGGTGGGCAGAATGAGAAGTGCAGCACAAAGTGCACTGGCAAGATTTATCTGCATCGCCTGCGAGAGCTCTGCGCTGTGTGGCAGCCGCAGTAGGCGGACTGGTTTATGCAGGCGCCCGCTGATGTAGAGAGCATCCCAATCTAGCAGGTCCCTGATGAGGCGTTGGGTGCTGATCACTCCGTACTTGATCTCCCTCCCTTTGAAGGGGACCAGAGTGTTGAAGTAGACCCCAGCTCCATACTCCTGGATCCTGGAAACTGCAGCTGGACCCACCCACCTCAGTGCTGAGTAGTGCCTGGGGTTCCTCTTAATGTTTTCCCTGTGCCAATACACGGGGTTGTCCACTACGAAGATCAAGTCCAACATGTTCTGGCTTTTGTCTTTCTCACCCTGCTGCTGAAACACACCAGACCCATAGGCAAAGGCCATCTGCATGTTGGCAGGGAAAATGCTGAGAACCTCCTGGTACAAGGAGCTGGTCAGCTTTGAGTCCACTAGGTTGTGGCACATCCTCAGGAAGCGTGCCATAATTTCTGGTAATACTGGGTGAAGGGTCAACAACAATAACTAGAGGAGAGAGTTAGTTGTAGTGGGTGCCCAGTCACTTCTCCACTTTCTTTGTGGGCTGTGTTTGGTCATCATCTTCCTTCTCAAAAACACCCATATTTGTTACAGAGGAGCTTTTCAGCATGTTCAGTTGTTTCACTCCCTTTCGGTACAAGTACTCAATTTGTATGATGTTATTCCTGGGTAAAGAGGCATTCTTCCTGAATTCTCTCTTTGCATAACTTTGAATACCAGGTTTGTCTCTGGACAGGCGAAGAAATTCTCTGTAAAGACTCAGGATTTGTATCTGAAGTTTGCTGTGGTGTGGCATTCTGCAAACTCTCACACTGCAACCATCCCTTTAGAGTAGGTCTGAAAGATAAACAAACGCAAGTATAATCTACCAATTGTAAATAAAATAACGTCAAAGAGGGGCACTCAAAACTCCTGAGAGTATCCAGCACATCAAAATGCATGTCTAACTTCACTCTAAGGCTACTGCCTAGCTTCTTTGGGGCCAAAGGGGAAACTTATAATAATAAAGCCCAATAAGAAAAATTAAGAAAAGCTGGTTGATGTTCCTTTAGATTTAAATCGTTCTTCCTCAGGAAAGAAAATGCAAGAGAAACATTTATCTTACTCGATTCGTATACCAATTACCCATGCTGCAAAACTTATTCACACGCAGGGTGAGACAGAATAGTTCAACTGCAATATACCGTATAGCAGGCGGAGATATTGTGCCTGGCCAAAAGTCGCATGCGGTGAGTTACACAAGCAACCAAGTTTAGGCGCAAATTACTGGCCACTTACTACAGCCGAAAGACAGTCAAAGATTATTTTGTGAAATGATATGTTCACCGATTGACAACACACGACAACCAATTTCTAGATCGATATGACCTAAGTCATAATATATCATATGATTAACACCGAAGCAGCGTTCTGCAGCAGACTTAAGATACAATCGGTGAAAGAGACGCACCTGCTCGTACTTTGGAACGATGTCTTTCTGTTTCATCACGAGAAAAAGCAATACATGGGCTTCCTCAGAAGTCTGTTGCAGTTGGGGAGGTTTCCTTTGACGGTCTGCACACGTGCGGTCACCTTGACCGGAGATGGCCTCTTATAACATTATCAATGAAATAAAACTATCGCTCGTCTTTCATGTTTGATACAGACTTTCTTTCCTCATACTATTGCAGTGAACACTTTCTTTTCAAAAAATGATCGAGCGAATCAAAATATGTACGGAAACACTTTCATCAAACTTTTAATATTTTTTACAAAGATGTAAGATCAGTTAGGGGAGGTAAATCTCCAGTACATTTGGAGTTCTAAGCTGCATCATTCATGGACAGCAAGAATGTGTTTGTTGCGGTGCATGCAGGTGTGATGGCTTTTCTTCCATAGTTACATACAACTGTGGACGCTTGATGTTAGTAATCTGTTTTAATCAAGCACTACTTTAGTGATGGGTATGTTTTTGCCCCAACCGATGACTTTGCAGGGAATCGCAGATTCACAACAGCACTTCTTTCGGATAGCTCGCATGTGATCGATGAATCGATGTTTACGGCCTAGTATCACTATATCAGCCTATGTATGCTGTTTAAGGCCATTCATCACGAAAATCATTTGAAATTGTTAGAATGAGAACAATTAAAGTCACGATTTTCCTAGTTATTTGCCTCTTGCCTCAAATATTGCCCACAACTCACATCATGATCTTTGCAGCCACTCCTTCGGCCGAGTTGGACTCGGATTGATTGCGTCCACAGTACACCTACTTCGACTCCTCACTCAGGAGATCAATCCTCACGCCTTAATTTATGGCCTTTTATCTGAGAACCACTCGCATTGCGTGCATGAATTTTGTTGATATCTTGAACGGAAGCGGAGTACCACTGCGCTGTGCTTTCGCCACACATTTTCTACCATCCAGAGAAATGCATTTGCAATCTTACAACGCTATTATTACAAGCGTAATTTTGAGTGAATGTGCTTGTGTGTGTGTGTGTGTGTGTGTGTGTGTGTGTGTGTGTGTGTGTGTGTGTGTGAGAGAGAGAGAGAGAGAGAGTCTTTTTTTTGCAATTGAAGCAACAACTGCTTTATTTTATTGCTTTCCCTGAAATCAGGTGCAGGCTTCCACTCTAAAACAAAGGAAGAAGAGTATGCTGACACTTGCAGAGAAGCTTGCAGAAGGGTTAGTGAACCTGGTTTCCTAATCACATGTAAGCATAAGAAAGAGTTTGTCATGTTATGTAATTTTATTAATGATAAGCATTTAGGAAATGAGATAATGTTTTGTTGTTGTTACAGTAGTTGCCGCTTACAAAACACGCGGTTAATAAAAACAGCCGTTTTTTAAATACCGTTGGTCCGGTCCGGATTTACATGTTCAACACGCAAACGGTTAATAAAAACGCCGCTTATTAAAAACACTTTTGTTCGGTCCCAATGTGTTTTTAATAAGTGACGATTACTGTATTTGTATTCACTTTATGGACAAGCATTCACACTAATGTTGGCAGTTTTGGTAAAAGGGATAATTTTACTAGAACAAACATTCCATACACATATGCTTGTATTGCCTAATCAAGTATTATGTTTCTGCATTACTCTGCACTGGAAATGGACATGTTTGTGGGGAAGCTTGTCATGCATTCTGTGAACGTCTGCTTTCTTTGGACAGGCCCTCGCCATCCTGAAAGATGGAGGTACAGCAGATGATGCTGTTGCAGAAGCTGTGGCAGTTTTGGAGGTAGGAAAATGGTCTGATTCCAGGTAACTGGATACAGATGGTAGGAAGCATAGCCTAAATGAAAATGTGCAAACTAGTGGTTCATTGTTATTATGAATCTTTTCAAAAGTCAACATACTGCTCAGATCATTCACAATGTGCCCAATGATATTACAAGCTGAACAAGTTTGTACCTCACTTAGAGAGGCTTTTGTGATCTTAAGCCAAAATAACTCCATAGCTAAACATTTTAACCTGATACTTTATCTTTACATGGCCAGTTTTTCTTGTAGACTGTACAACTGATTATTTTGAAGAAAACTGGGTTGGGTGTCACTTGCACCATCAGTTTGTATTAGATTCCAAATTGATTAATTTTGTTATGAAGTCTGATAAGAAAGATGTGTTCATTGACTGATAATAATGAAATGATGATGATGATGATGATGATGATGATGAAGGAGATTTGGAAGGCAACTAATTGTGCTAAAAGATGTTAAAAGAGGGAAGAAAGCTTGAGTAGAGAGCAAGCTTAGCTTTGCCATTTGGATTTCTGCCTACCAGGATGCCCCCTGCACCAACGCAGGCCTAGGTTCTAGCCTGACCATGGAGGGGGAGGTGGAGTGTGACGCCAGCCTGATGGAGGGCAGAACACTGCTCTTTGGGGCTGTGGGAGCCATTCGAGGTGAGACTGTCATCTGGTAATGATTGTTAGGAACCACACCTTGAATAAACTTTGAAACAGAAAACAGCTGTACAACTTTACCTGACTACTCTTCTACAGCTTGGCATGCAGCATTAACCAGGAAATACACTCTCCCCCCCCCCCCCCCTTCCTCCTCCCTCCCCTCCCCCCCCCCCTTCCCTCCCTCTCCCCCCTCCTCCCCCCTCTTCCCCCCTCCCCCCCTTTCCCCCCTTCCCTCCCCCTCCCCCCCCTCCTCCCCCTCCCCCCCCTCCTCCCCCTCCCTCCCTCCTCCCCTCCCCCCCCTTCCTCCCTTTATGCTTCATTGTTACCCATGAATGTGGGTCTTTGGGAAATTGGAGGGCATTTTTAATAGCCAGACCTGCCAACTCCCCCCACCCAGTGCAAGAGTTTTGAGTGTCTGCAAGTGGAATATGACAAAGTTGAGTGGAATCATTATACCTCAATTTTTTTTACTCAAAATCAAATAAAAAGCATATACACACATAAGCAATTTTTTGAAATCTTCTTTTCTTCCTTTCTTTCTTTCTTCCTTCCTTATTTTCTTCCTTTCTTTCATTTCTTTCAGTTACCATCTGAAAGTTTTGTCATTGTCATTGTCTTTCTGTTGATTTTTCTACATTGCATTCATTCTGATGCTTTCAGGGTGTATTTCAGTTCATTGGCAATGGCCTGTTTGCATTGTTAAGCAGAGAACTCTTGGCTGTCTTTAATTTTTTTTAATTGAGATGAATATTTTGAGGCTGAACTGAATACAGGAATCAATCTAAGATGGGCAAAACCAATTCCGCCTAAAGTGGAATGGTTGGCAAGTCTCAACCACAGCCTTTTTGGTGTCATGAAATATGACACTGGGAGTAGTAATTGTCATGCAGTGTTTCCTTTAAAAGGCCTCTTTGTTTGACTGTTGGCTACTGCATCATCAGCATGTACTGATGTAGGATTATCTTGCATGGATTTTTTTTAATTGATCCACTGAATCAGGAACACTAAGACTAAGAGAAAGCATTTTCTTCCTAGTAGGGAAAGTCTGAACAATTATGTAATCCACGACAGCAGACACCATCAACCATTTTTTTCCAGTTTGTTTTTCAGAGACATTTGTAGAATTTTGCATTGATTGCATCATCTTGCTTGGAAGAGCATGGCATGACTCAGTGTATATGTACCCCCTGGTCTGTTCTGCGTTGCAGGCCAGGCCAACCCAGTCAGGGTTGCTCATGCTCTCACCAAGGCTCAGATGAAGGGCAGCCTCAGCTGCGGAAGGATTCCTCCCAGGTGTGTTGTCAGAGCTACAGTCTTCCCTCCCACTTCTAGGAATTTGCGGGCACTGTAATTCTAACAAAATAGTTCCAGTTAATTAGTGTTCAAAACCTCATTTACAGAGAAACTGGCCTCAACGGACACTGTTAGATACCACAATTTCACCAAGCATTTTTGGCTGGTGGCTAGTTGTTGACACCAGGGTCACATAACTCAGTACTTTTCTCAGTATTTTGTGAAAGATCTTGCGGTGGAGAAGGAGACATTTTGCTTCCAAAGTAGTGTTGAAGTTGAGTTTGAAGCGTGCTGGGCATATTAACTAAATCATTATAACATAAGGGCCATATGGAGTAGGACAGGAAAACTGTTGAATTGTACCCCAAACATTAATGAAAAATCAGATATGGCTTTATGTTTGGGGCCACCTCTACCTTAGCTATTGGAGCATGCCCAGTAAGCCTAGCACCCAAGGCATCCAGCTAATTTGGAGGGGGTTGAGGGAGCATTGAACAGCTCTAGCTGTACGTTGCACTTCAAATGAGATGAACTATATAAGGCTTAGATTTGGAAGGTGTCCCTGCTGAGAGCTTGGAGAATAACATTGTGTCAGCTTGACAACCAGTACAGCTGTGCCCTGTGATGACTCGCGTGTTTGCAGTGTGCTGGTGGGAGAAGGAGCACGTCAGTGGGCCCACAGTCATGGGATGAAGGGTGTGGAGCCAGGCAGTCTCATCACAGGTAACTGGTCCAGGTGGGCCTTCTTCCTGGGGCACTTTCACCTCATTATGAGGGAATTGTTCTATTGATCTAATGTAATCATTCATCTCAATGCATAATAGTTATTTGTGGGAAATACTATAGCAGGTTTTCAACTAGTCTCATGCAGTTTTTTTCTTGGTGTGCACTGAAAATATGTGTTGATCAGGATGATTTGCAGAGGATATGAAAGTTTTGTGATGGTTGTCAGGGTTTTTATGCATCCTACATGTATGTTCAGTTCTTTACATTGTCGCCTCTTTGACCATACAAAATATGCCATGGTCTCAAGATACTGTGTGAACAATATTTGTTTGAAATGCTTAAGCACAGATTTGACCATCAAGAGCAAACGTTTTGTTTCTCTCACCTGTTGATGACAATAAGGATTTTAGCATTCATGATGATTTCTTGTGAACATGTTGTATTTTTCCAGAGTCATCGAGACAGAGCTACTTGAAATACAAGAAGATGGTTGAGAAGGCAGAATTAGGCGAGCCACCCTTGAGAAAAAAGCAAAAGGTCTCTGATGCTAAGGTGCGGCAGTTTTATTTGTTTGGTTTTTTTATATGAGTGTAAGACCTAACATTTTGGGATTTATTTTGGGGTGGAAGACCTTATTTGCTGATTTTTGCATACTTACTGCAATACTTCAAATGATATATGTGTACCCTGAAATTTGGTTGCCTTTCCTCTACAGATATTCAACTTATGGATCTACCTTGTCTTCTTTTTGCTACTGTTACAAGTTTTCTTGATGATTGACAACAAGATGCGTATTTGAGTAGGAATCAAAGTTGTTTCCTCTCAACAAGTTGAACTGTGAAGTAAAGTTTACTTTTGAGCAACATCCCACCCATATCAGCTCAACCATGAACAGTCTTCATAACATAGATTCTTGCTTTGTTTGTTTGTTTGTTTGTTTGTTTGTTTATATGTGTATCTCAGCCTTGACAGCATGTCTTGTTTCCCCAGGAAGAGGAGACAACTCTGGTGCAGGACACAGTTGGGGCAGTGTGTCTCGATCACCATGGCAACCTGGCCGCTGCAGCCTCCAGTGGAGGCATCTGGCTGAAGCATCCTGGCAGACTGGGGCCTGTGAGATTTTTGCTCATCTCCAATTGAAGAGCTCTATTTGTCCACACTACTCACCAAATAAATGGATCTACAACACCCTTGGAGTTTCTCGCTAGGGAACTGTATATGTCAGCAAGTTCATGTAATGTTAAGACTGACCATGTCCTTAATATAATAATTTCTTCTCAGATAAAGCACTTTGCAGCTTGAAATTTATAAAGTTATTGACATTATTTTCAGAAATTTTATAAATGCTTGATAGAAAGAAAATACTTATTCAACTTTACACTCAGGTAAATGAAGTTTGTTTGTGTTTTATGTGTGTAATTATTTTCTTCATTCAGATTTTTGTGAGCCAACTGCTTTATCATTCTATAAATACTTTGGCTGTTAGTGTGCTTGCTGCACACCTGTATGAGCTGAATCTGGTAACTTCTATGCAGGCTGCAATGTTTGGAGCAGGTTGCTGGGCCTGTAACCAGGGTGTCATGGCTGACAGACCTGATGGAGTGGCTGTGGCAGCAACAGGTAAAGTTGGACTTTGTTTTCACCAGACATGCATGTACCTCTCCCTCTCTTTGCTCTCCCATATGTAGTCTTTGTTCCCATCAGACATGCATGTACCTCTCCCTCTCTTTGGTCTCCCTCTCTTTGCTCTCCCATATGTAGACTTTGTTCCCACCAGACATGCATGTACCTCTCCCTCTCTTTGCTCTCCCACATCAAAATCATGCACTATAAAGATCCTGACGCTCATGTCCTTGACGGGTGGGTGTCGGCCACAGTAAAAACACCCAGCACGCACAATTTCTCCTTTGTGGAAAACAGTGTGCCAGCGCCCTTGGCAGCAGGACACTGGTCTCATTGACTTGAGACACTACACACTGAGAGGCAGCCTCGACATCGGCTGAAGCGCTTTGAGTCTCACTGAGTGGGAGTATCGCGCAGTATAAGAGTGATTTAATAATAATAATAATAATAATGTAGACTTTGTTCCCACCAGACATGCATGTACCTCTCCCTCTCTTTGCTGTCCCATATGTAATCTTTGTTCCCATCAGACAGGCATGTACCTCTCCCTCTCTTTGCTCTCCCATATGTAGTCTTTGTTCCCATCAGACATGCATGTACCTCTCCCTCTCTTTGCTGTCCCATATGTAGTCTTTGTTCCCATCAGACATGCATGTACCCCTCCCTCTCTTTGCTGTCCCATATGTAGTCTTTGTTCCCATCAGACATGCATGTACATCTCCCTCTCTTTGCTGTCCCATATGTAGTATTTGTTCCCATCAGACATGCATGTACCTCTCCCTCTCTTTGCTGTCCCATATGTAGTCTTTGTTCCCATCAGACATGCATGTACCTCTCCCTCTCTTTGCTGTCCCATATGTAGTCTTTGTTCCCATCAGACATGCATGTACCTCTCCCTCTCTTTGCTGTCCCACATGTAGTCTTTGTTCCCATCAGACATGCATGTACCTCTCCCTCTCTTTGCTCTCCCATATGTAGACTTTGTTCCCACCAGACATGCATGCACCTCTCCCTCTCTTTGCTGTCCCATATGTAGTCTTTGTTCCCATCAGACATGCATGTACCTCTCCCTCTCTTTGCTCTCCCATATGTAGACTTTGTTCCCACCAGACATGCATGCACCTCTCCCTCTCTTTGCTGTCCCATATGTAGTCTTTGTTCCCATCAGACATGCATGTGCCTCTCCCTCTCTTTGCTCTCCCTCTCTTTGCTGTCCCATATGTAGACTTTGTTCCCACCAGACATGCATGTACCTCTCCCTCTCTTTGCTGTCCCATATGTAGCCTTTGTTCCCATCAGACATGCATGTACCTCTCCCTCTCTTTGCTGTCCCTCTCTTTGCTCTCCCATGTGTAGTATTTGTTCCCATCAGACATGCATGTACCTCTCCCTCTCTTTGCTGTCCATTATGTAGTCTTTGTTCCCATCAGACATGCATGTGCCTCTCCCTCTCTTTGCTCTCCCATATGTAGTCTTTGTTCCCATCAGACATGCATGTGCCTCTCCCTCTCTTTGCTCTCCCTCTCTTTGCTGTCCCATATGTAGCCTTTGTTCCCATCAGACATGCATGTGCCTCTCCCTCTCTTTACTCTCCCTCTATTTGCTGTCCCACATGTAGTCTTTGTTCCCATCAGACATGCATATACCTCTCCCTCTCTTTGCTGTCCCATATGTAATCTTTGTTCCCATGAGATATGCATGTACCTCTCCCTCTCTTTGCTGTCCCATATGTAGTCTTTGTTCCCATCAGACATGCATGTACCTCTCCCTCTCTTTGCTGTCCCATATGTAGTCTTTGTTCCCATCAGATATGCATGTACCTCTCGCTCTCTTTCTACGCCCAAATGTGGTTTAGTCCTTGCAGTACTCTTTGAGTTTTATGACATGTTGGTAGACTAGTCAAAGTTGTCTTTGTCTAAGTGATCAAATAAAGCCTGTCATCACACATCAGTTTACATGTTTGTATTCATTTTGAGAGAGAATGCTGTTGGGTTACACTGTATCACCCAGCTGATTGTTTGCATCAGTTTGGAAATGCGTCTTGTCTTTTTACATCTCTATGCATACATCCTACACTGATGTGTTGTGGAAGTATAAGCATTTTAGTCTTGGTCATTGGCCCTCTCTCTTCTCATTTCTAGCTTTGAAATGCCTAGTCTTTATTGCTTGTGTCATAAACGGTGGTTTATCCTGAAACATAGAACTCGACCTACTTGCATATGAATGACATGATGTTTTCACCCGCCAAATCTTGTGATTGGACAATGCCCCGCAGAGATGACTTTTCCCCGTCTACTCTTGTTATCTTAACTGTGATTAGCCAGCTTTGTTAAGGCGTATATATATATATGCCATCAACAACCCTGAGCAGCAATCACACTTGTGTGTGAAAGATGTCATTAGCCGGGTGTAATGATGAGAGTTTCGTGAAATCTCGGACCCAAAGATTGCTGTATTTGTTACGTGGGATGACACAAACATTTTAAGAGGAAAGTATCAGTTGATTGGGTAATAAGGTGAAAGAAAACAATGAAAACCCATAATTCGGGTGAAAACATCATGTCATTCATACGCAAGTAGGTCATACTCTACTTTTCAGGATAAACCACCATCTAGCCTATGACACTTGCACCAAAGAGCACCAGATGATTGTTTTCCACAAACCCTCTCATCTTCTGGTTTCTTACCAGGGTCAGGAGAGCATGTGATGCGGACATTGCTGGCTAAGACCTGTGCCGAGTACATCCAGACTGCAGACGACACAAACACAGCAATCAAGAAGAGCTTCGATGACCACTTTGGTGGTGAGCCTTAATCCTTTTCCTACTAGAGCTGATTCGGTCTGTCTAGGAGTGGACCATACATTTAAATTATCCAGTCTCCTCTAAGGGCTTGCTATGAAATTTACAATTTGGTTATTTCAAAAAAGGTTACAATTTAAAACTGGGTTCATGGCAAGGACTGGCAATGGTCAGGTAGCTGTGAAATGCTTTCTACTCCTCCTGTGTCCTCAAGCTCATCGCTCCAAAGTGCACAATGGAGAAATGCACATGGAAGCTGCTCCAGTAGCTCAACTACAGGTGGCCCCTAGTAGCACAATATGCCACCAGGGGGCATCTTGAAGTTCCCCCTTGCATTTCCAGTAGCCAGGGAAAAATAAATATGGTAGCAAGCTGCACGAACCTAAAAGTTGCTTCTTACTCATAGCTGTTAATACCAATTATGTAAATACAAATGATAAACTGGGAAATGCAGTGTTTTTGTGAACATGCCAGTGGAGTAGGTTGTATACATCTGGGTAAAAGGTCATCTTTGTTCAGTGTATGAGTAAAGACAGCTCCCCTTAATGTTGATTGGTGAACTTTAAAGCTTACTAGGATGAAATATGCTCATAAATTATTTCCAGTCACTGGGTGCTGCACAGCGGCAAACGGGGTGAAAAACTCTCCCAAGAGAATATTCTCAAAGAGGACCCTTGCTCTACAAGTGTAATGGCTTGTGCAGCTTGATTCCTCTCATCAGTTGGATCCCCTGGCTGCTGGGCTTTCAAGGCCTGCTCCAGTCATTAGTAAGCCAGAGGCTTCTGAAAGGCACAAAGGCAGGGTTCAGTTTGTTTATATCCAACTTTGCATTCTAACCATCCTGGAAGATCAGTTATACATAATATATCAACCCCAAAATATTATAATTTTAATGTGTTTGGAAAACAAGGTGTTCAAATCCTATCACAACATGGAGCAATATTTGTATGACTTAGACAAACCTATCTTCAGAGACTTGTATATACGGTTTTGTTTGGGTGTATGTGAACTCTTTGTACATCAATATAGATATAGTGAGCCGCCTTCTTTATTATGCCCCAGCTGCAACGAAAGCGAAGAGGATGAAATGCATTTTATGTTCACATGTCCAGCATATGAAGATTTAAGAATGAAATACCTGCACTTTTGTATAGGACTCACCATGCAAGACAGCCTAGCAGTATGTTTTTCAAGTGATGAGAGAGAAAGAGTGAAATGTGTGAGCTCTTATTTATTTCAATCATTTAAGAGAAGGTCTCTATCATTAGAACATGTGTGATTCTGAGTCATTGTACTGGGCCGATGACCTCTACAATAAAGTATTCGTTCGTTCATTCGTTAATGTGTTCGGAGATCATAGTAATTTTTTTTCCTTTCCTAACAAGGTTTGGTGGCTGGAGGCGTCTTAGCAATAAGCCACAGCCTACAAGACAAGACCATAGGTAAGTGCATCCATTTTACTCAAACATTCCATACAGTTCAAAATTCATTCTTTAAAAGTATTGAACAAGGCCAGGAGTTGCATTGAAGCTGGTGATATAAGCTTGACGTTTCCCTAGTTGCATATCACTCTGTTACCTTCCTGCAAGGAAACCCTCACAGCCTCCTCCCTCTCTGTTGCAGTGGAGCTGATATGGAGCCACACCACAGACAGCATGGTCGTAGGGTACGCCTCGGGCACATCCCAACAACCAAGGGTAACGCCTGCTTTGAGCACCTATTTAGTCATTTACCAGCATATTCTGTGTGTAGATGGTACATAGCATCCCTGCCAGCAGTCATTCATTGTCAAGGATACAGTTAAAACTTTATGCTGCATTATATGTCATCAATGTTTTGTGATTTTAAATGGAGGAAAAAGTGTATTGTATGATTATTGATATCTCTGTGATTATGCTTTACTGTTGACCTAAAAATAAGTAATTCTAACGCATATTTAGTACTTGAATTATGTAAACTTCTTCCAATGAAAATTCAGGTCAAATTTGCTTTTCTTTTTCTCCAGGCGTATGTATCGAGAATGTCTACAAACACAAAAAACAACGTCACATTTGGAGGCAGGAGCTTCTGCTTCTGACGCAGCTATCCGTGCAGCTGTGACACAGCAATCCGTGCAGCTGTGACATAGCAGTCTGTGTAGCTGTGACAGCAATCCGTGCAGCTGTGACATAGCAGTCTGTGTACCTGTGACAGCAATCCATGTAGCTATGACACAGCAGTCTGTGTAGCTGTGACACAGCAGTCTGTGTAGCTGTGACACAGCAGTCTGTGTAGCTGTGGCACAGCAATCCATGTAGCTGTGGCACAGCAATCCATGTAGCTGTGACACAGCAGTCTGTGTAGCTGTGACACAGCAGTCTGTGTAGCTGTGACAGCAATCTGTGTAGCTGTGACAGCAATCTGTGTAGCTGTGACACAGCAATCCATGTAGCTGTGACATAGCAGTCTGTGTACCTGTGACAGCAATCCATGTAGCTATGACAGCAGTCTGTGTAGCTGTGACACAGCAGTCTGTGTAGCTGTGACACAGCAGTCTGTGTAGCTGTGACAGCAATCTGTGTAGCTGTGGCACAGCAATCCATGTAGCTGTGACACAGCAGTCTGTGTAGCTGTGACACAGCAGTCTGTGTAGCTGTGACAGCAATCTGTGTAGCTGTGACACAGCAGTCTGTGTAGCTGTGACAGCAATCCATGTAGCTGTGACACAGCAGTCTGTGTAGCTGTGACACAGCAGTCTGTGTAGCTGTGACAGCAATCTGTGTAGCTGTGGCACAGCAATCCATGTAGCTGTGACACAGCAGTCTGTGTAGCTGTAGACACTACCTCCATGCCATCAGGTGCTACTATGTTCCATTTACATGACTGTAAAGACATGTATGTCCGACTGTGATAAAATAAAGCATGAAAATGAAAAACAACAACTTCTCCAGTTTTTATTCACTAAATATTAGAAACAGAACTATGAGGTAGGCACTGATATTTTCATGGTTTGAGAGACAAATTAAACAGTGCCCTTTGGGTGTAGTTGTCCTTTTGAGTTATGACTTACTGTTGCCTCTGACAAATCAGATTTCCACAACTTCAAACATGTACTGTTACAGAATACAGCTGCAATGCTTTTAGAGGATGGTGGCATTTCAAAGTTCTCGCATTATGACACTACCTTTTCCATGACCAATGCAGATGCTGTGCATCTCAAAGCTTTTCCGAGTACTTTCATGTATGCTTTGTTTGAATCGCTGAGATACAATTCAGAATGAAAGATCCTTCAGTAAGGTTCATATTTTGAATCGATCATTAATTAGTCTTTCTATCACAGTATGTTGAGCTTGTGTTTCAATGAATCAAAGTGATCTCAAGTTTGTCATGCAGCATGTTTCTCCTTCCAGTTTACATACACATGAAACAGTTTCTGCCATTATCTAACACATGCCAAGAAGACAGGTTGCCAGATGAAATCTCTCCATAAATGACCAGTGGATCTGTACAACTAGTTTCAGGCAAACACCCAGCATTTAACATCTTTCAAAGCAGTTAGGTTTCAATTTACACTTGTATGCCAATATTAATAGCATCTAAGTTGGCTCGAATGGCAAGTAAAGAATGCTCCTTTTGAAATTCATGTACAACTGTATAAGTGAACACGACCAACTTGGAGAACAAATTCATCAAGCACATCCAAGTCCAATCGTGAAAGACAAGGGACTCAAGAGGAGTTCTTCATTGCACTGTCTTGCAAACCAAACCCCTACAGAAATACAGGAAGCAATTTTTGCTATATATGTGACCAGCCACGACAAAACCAGTGCTAAGTCCATTTTTGGACAAAATGGGGTTTTAATACTTTTGAATTTTGCATTCATTTCTGTTTGTTTTGATATAAGAATGAACAATGTGAGTTAATTAGAATAGGAGTTACATGCATTTCAAGTTGGGTACTGAAGCAGCGGTCATTTTGAAAAAATGGTCTCAGAAGATTTACTCTCTTCAGACATTAAACACCTTAGCAACGGAATTTCAAACTCCGTTTCCAAAAATAGCTGACCTTATTTTTCTTCGACATCCACAGAGCGGGAACGCCGAGAGAGCAGCCTTTCTAACGGTATATAACATGAAGGGGTTCTGCAAGGGTTTAGGTGTGTTTATTGCGGCTAAAATGAGGCAATTAACGCTAATTACAGGGAGCTTTTGAAACAATACATAACACAAAAGTCTTTATTTTACCATCAAAATATAATTCTTCAAAATGTTTCCTTTACTGGCATGATAGTTTGAACCATGTAGAATCTATTTTCATCAAAAAGTGAAAATCACCCAGAGTGACCCTCCCCGCCTTTTCTCAGTCGTAGCGCAAAATAGTGCCGCGCGACTTAGCACTGGTTTTGTCGTGGCTGGTCACATATTGCCTGTAGCACAGCATTCCGGGGTCCATGTACTTCGCTCAATTTCTCCCAGCAAATGCAATGCTACTCCTGCAGATAGAAGCCTCCCAGAGATGCTCATATCCAAGGTTGGGCTCGCTTCACCATTAGTTCTCAACTCTTTCAAAGTTCCTCAGTTTCCTTCAGTCTGTCTCATGATCTCACCAGTATGGCACCCTGGTGGCTTCTTATCTAGTGATTCCCACTGATGTTCTATCCACTCAACTAAGTGGTCACTTCTTGTCTGGCTCTGAGTTCTTGTCAGCCAAGTCCTGCAGCTCCTTCTGGACATTGTCCATTGTGCCCTTATAGGTATTTGGGTCGTTCTTGACCTGCTCAATGTCCTTGGCCAGCTGGTTCAGGCGGCCCAGGTCCTGCAGGGACACCTGCCCAGACCCCCGCTGGGCTGGCTTGGACTGAAGGACAAGCAAGAATGCCATCAAATGTTAGAGACTCTGCCAACAAGGAGAAGTCTCTGTGGTTCTTGCTACTTTGTGTGTGTGTGTGTGTGTGTGTGTGTGTGTGTGCATGTGCACATTTGTGTGTGTGTGTGTGTGTGTGTTATTTGTCGTTGCATCCATTCTATCCAGAAATAATAACAGCTTTCATAATCACATGTGGTGGACCACCACCACCACCAATGCTGTTCTAGGATCAAAACTGGCCTCATACAGTTTATTAGGTCATACATTCATTCTGGCCATTGTTGGCTAATAGTAATAATCTGTCATTGTATCTATAGGAGAAAATTGTTCCTTCTCAATCATTGCTGGAAGACTAGCTTTACCTTGATCCCATCCATACTGCAAAAGAACTGTCCATAGCTGAATTGAAGTCTGATGTCCATTGCATATTCTAAAAGGATGTGTCAGTATTGGCCTAATGAAGCATGGCTTCAAGGCTGCACTGTACAGAGTTGATGTTCATGTGAAGTACAAAAAACAATTAGAAAAAATCATGCACCCAGCTGAGTCTTACTGACAGGATCTTCATTTCTATATGGGACTCAATAAATCCTTCATTGCTTAGATATTTCGTAATGCAAAGAAGAGTTAATTATCTGGAGAACCCTATCAGCACCTCCTGACCAGCTGTTGAGATGTATGTTACTTACCTGTGTAGGATCAGGCTTCCATCCTATGAAGTAGATGATTTGGAAAGTAGCAGGTACTCCTGACTCATTACCATACATTTCTGCAACAGGGACAACAGCATATCACACCAGTAACACCGCAAAACTCAAAATGATCACTAGGATTGCTTGCAGGTGCAGGAATTCCTGGTTTAACCCTTAAGTTCCTTAAACATAGACGGACAGTTACGTTGCCTGTCCTGCAAGAAACTAAGAAAAGTAGCCTGACTGGTGGAGAAGGGCAGAACAGTGACTTTTAAGAGTTAATGACGGAGCAAAAATGTTGGAACTGTCATTAAACTAGGACCTCCTAAACTTCCAAGGTATCCTTGTGATATCTTCAGTTTTGTCTTTGGAAACCCAGCAGTCTAACTTTCACCCACAACAACACTGCATTGTTTTCATGCAGTGAAGAAATGGTGTCAACAATGCAGAAGATTTTGTAATGTAACGAAAACAAGCTATGTCATGAAGAACTTTGCTTAGCTTTCAGTAGTTTAGGCATTCTAAATCAAGTTGATGGAAAAAGTTGTTGTTGACAAACTTACCTTGATAAATGGCGGCAGCAGCAAGCATGGTGTCTCGGTGAAGCTGCGGTTTTCGAGACCAGGCACAGTTGTTTTCCCCCATTCCTGACAAATAAATGCAAACAATTCATATAATACATGTACAGGAAAATGCAATACCCCCCCACTCACCCCCCCACCCCCACCCCACCCCCGCCCACCCCACCCCAAATTTGGGTTTAATGAGCATACTTACTGCACCTCAATGTGAAATAGTCGGTCTGACATTGCCCTTGCGGTCAGCTTAGTATTGATTATGTGGATGCTCTCTCACACATTTTGGGGTGCAGTAAGATACAAAATTCAACTCTATCTTTAAGTTTATCCCTCCAGGTTTACTGGAGGTCCTACAGACTTTATCCCTCCAGGTTTACTGGAGGTCCTACAGACTTTATCTGTCTGTCTGTCTGTGTGTGTGTGTGTGTGTCTGTCTGTCCCGACTCCACGGCTTATATCTCAAAAACTACTGGACGGATTTCCTTGAAATTTTGCACACTAACTGGAAGTTAGGTTCGATTGAATGTATCAAATTTTCAGAATCGAGGCTTGAAGAGAACATGGTTTTTTAACTCGATGTCAATTGATGGAATGGCGAGGGCTGTTTAGTTGACGGAATGGCGAAATGCCTGACGTGATCAAAGCTGACAGAACAATGCCAGCCACAGGAGAGGAACAGTGGCTCGAGAGAAGGGAAGGGAGTACAGGGGGGAGGGGGGAGAGAGAGAGAGATAGCTTTTCTCGAGAGGTTGTGGGTTCGAACCCGATCTTTTTTTAATTTATTTTTTAACATGCCAAAACCTGGAGGTTCAGCGCCAGCGGTTTTTATTAGTCTGTCTGTGTGTGTGTGTGTCTGTCTGTCCCGTCTCCACGGCTTATATCTCAAAAACTACTGGACGGATTTCCTTGAGATTTTGCACACTAACTGGAAGTTAGGTCCGATTGAATGTATCAAATTTTCAGAATCGAGGCTTGAAGAGAAAGTGGTTTTTTAAGGTCGTATTCTCGAAATTACCGGTCGAAAAATGATTGAAATGACAATTGACGGAATAGCCAAATTTGACGTCATTAATAACGTTACGTCATTTGCAAGTACAATTTCGATTCTATATGCCAGGAGAAGAATTTCGAAACACCTGGGGAGGTAGGCAATTTGATGGAATGGCGAAATTCCAACATGTGCGACGTCATCAATAACGTGACGTCATTTGCGAGGACAGTTTATAGGAGAATTAATTTAGATAGATAGATATGTCCTCAGATGTCTTAGGCCGCGAGGCCTTTATCTGATCTTTTGATCAGTACTTATGGCTACTCTCACTCTCTCTGTCTCTCTCTCTGTCTCTCTCTCTGTCTCTCTCTCTCTCTCTCTCTCTCTCTCTCTCTCTCTCTCTCTCTCTCTCTCCCACCCACCCTCTTACTCTCATTCTCTCTTCCCTTCCTCCCCTTTTCCCAGCTCCCCTCCCCCCCCTCTCTCTCTCTCTCTCTCTCTCTCTCTCTGTCTCTCTCTGTCTCTCTCTCTGTCTCTCTCTGTCTCTCTCTGTCTCTCTCTCTGTCTCTCTCTGTCTCTCTCTCTGTCTCTCTCTCTCTCTCTCTCTCTCTCTCTCTCTCTCTCTCTCTCTCTCTCTCTCTCTTACCACATTTGAATATTTTGCCTCAAGGGCTGAATGTAAGTAAGAAAGGCAATACTGCCTAATTCACTACCCTTGTAAAATAAAGTTCGTTCGTTCGTTCTGTCTGTCCTGACTTAAGCGCAACAACTTGGTACTGGTAGTCTGTTGGCTTGGCCTAATGGCAGTGAATCGATAATAAAAAGGGGGGAAAACATTTCGTTTGTTTTGTTTTGTTCTTGCAGCACTTCAAAGATGGTGTGTAGGTCTGTGACTGTCTGTCTCCATGTGTTTTGTGGTGTGTAGGTCTGTGACTGTCTCCATGTGTTGTGGTGTGTAGGTCTGTGTCTGTCTCTCTCCATGTGTTGGACCTTTTACTGGTGAACGTATTTCATAGCATCAGACAATACTAGCATTGTACACGATGTCAACAGCAGGCAGGTTCGAGGACAACAATGTATTTATAATCTATCCTGGTGCCGCTGAGGTCCGCGCGTCAGCTATAAATAGAAGTACGAGAAGCTTGGATTTGTAAAATGTATTTCACGACCTATTGACGCAATCAACATACAGCTTTGATAAATTAAGACAGCCCAGGGTTATATTAGCGTTATAAATTAACATATAGGCTTACTGACCTTATTTCAAGAAACACCATTCATAATGATCAACACTACGAACCAAGCAGACGAACACGATCGAACCGTAGCCACTACGCCAGCAGACGATCGAGATAACTAAATGTTTCATGTAAAATTCGAATGAGTTGTATTATAATCTTAGCAGAGGGGTAAAACATCAACTGGTATCGGATAAGATCACTCGTAGTGTAATACTGTAATGAAGGTCACGTTTTACATCACAAACATGTGCGCTGCTCCTCGTGAGGCACTATCTGAAGCCTTAAGTCGCTTTTATTCGTATCTCAAGTTGTAGAAATGACTGGACGGATTTCCTTGAGATTTTGCACACTGACTGGAAGTTAGGTCCCATTCAATATTATCAAATTTTCAGAATCGAGGTTTGAACAGAAAGTGACTTTTTTACATTTTGGTGTTGCAATGAAAACGATACAACAGACTCCATTTGCAAAATGTGTGACGTCATCATTTGACGTCGAATAACGTGACGTCATTTGCGAGGAGATTTTTGAGAAGGGTGAATAGAATAGAATAGAATTCTTCGGCTTGCTTAGGCGTCCAGGGCCTATCGCCGATTCTGGTAGTTCTCTGGCTGTATTTTTATTGTTCTTATGGATACTAGCTGGTCTTTTACCAGGCCTAGTCTATAACACTTGTGAGATAAAGAAAAAGAGAGAAAAAAGGCCTAATTGCTGTGCATCATCTGCGCCAGTGGTTCCTCCAGCTTGAACATATATCCTTGTAGATGCTTGTCCACTCTGTTCTTGAACGAGTTCAGGCTCGGTGCCTCGACTACGCTATTCGGGAGGCTGTTCCACATGTTGATAACTCGCTGGGTGAAGAAATGCTGTCGTAAAGCCGTATTGCATCGGTTTTTCTTGAGCTTGTAGGCGTGACCTCTTGTGACACTATTGTCATCGCAGGAAAACAGATTCTCTCCAATCTGGTACATGCCGTGCGTATACTTGTACACTTCTATTAGGTCACCTCTAGTTCTTCTGTAGCACAGACTAGGGAGCCTCATCTTGACAAGTCTTTGTTCATATGTGAATTTGGAGAACATTGGTGAAGGAGAAAGAAAGATTTTTTACGATGCGGGTCGTTTGTATCCTGGACGTTTTGTACCTAGTCGTTTCGTCTGCAACTCGCACTTACGTTATGGTCGAAGTAGATTGATGTTTACTTCGTCCGCTGAACGCTGTCAAGACTAATGCTCGAATGAATGAAGTATGATTTCATAATTTTTCCGGATTAATACAAATGTATATCAAATACATCAGTTCAATTTAATCGAGTCAATTAATCGAGTACATGTCCACTAGGTGAAAAATGTGTTGAGTGGAACGCAAGTCAGAAAAGTTACACTTGCAGTCTAAACAACAAAATGAATACAGTGTTTGTATTGAAAAATCAGGTCAATCTTTTCGTCGTTTGGTTCCACGACAAGAGTATGAAATCTTGTTTCCAGCGAGATTAGGAGCTTCTGCAAACAGAGGGTGAAAAGGGCAGGAATTCTAACGCACTTTAGCCAGGCACTCACGAGCCATGAAAATAGACGCCGACACGTGACCCAGATTCTCGCACTCAGCTGCGCAAAGTTTGTGCTCTGTGTGATTCGGGTGTAATACTGCCAATAAACGTCGTTAAGCTTAAGATTACACCCGAATCACACGGACCGTTAAGGTGCATGGAGTACAGTACCGGTCAAGAGTCACAACAACCACCGACACCGACCATTTCAGCCTTCTTCATGATGCGTTAGAATCCTGCCGTTGTCGTGGTGAACATGGCTGACAACGGTCAGAATGATTACTTGCTTGGTTTTTTCCTTGTCAAAACTTGTTATACCGTCAGATTGTTACCACCATCAGATTTTCTGCAACTTTTCGAAGCGAATCTAGCCTAAAAACCTACCAGTTATGAATCGTGTTAACAGGATTGACTCGCTGCTTGTAGAATGACGGTACTCGGTAGCAGTACCACGCACGGTGTGTGCGTGAATCACTGAATGAGTACGAATGCACATGTCTGGGTTGAACATCTATAATACACTTCCTCCTCTGTGTGACTGTGTGAGTGTTAATTCAGCGTCTATGACATGCCAAAGGAAAGCAAAACATGTCATAATAGGAGCTTCCTGAACCTATCCATCATGTTTAAAATATATGGTTGATTGTTCCTGGGCCGATAGCTTAGAAGTGGATTTACATGCTTTACAAACACTCTGTCATAGCAATTCTCTAATGGCTCAGCTGGTAGAGCGTTCGACTCTTGGTCATGCATGACCAGGTTTGATTCTGCGCTGAAACTTTTTTTTTCTTCTCTTTTTTCGAGAGGTTGTGGTTTTTTTGTGTTTTTATGTGTGTGTGTGTTTTCCCCCTCTTTTCTCGAGAGGTTGCGGGTTCGAACCCGATCTTTTTTTAAATGCCAAAACCTGGAGGTTCAGCGCCAGCGGTTTTTATTTAATGTATACAATACAATGCAGACTAAAAAATGTTCATAGAAGAGTAAAACTGACATGAGAGCCTGTTCCAACTTACTTAAAGATACTAAGATTTAGTTACACATCTTTTTTCCTGTGTCATTATTCAGAGAGGGAAGGAGCTTACCTTTGAGATCATACATCAGTTCATACATGGTTGGATATGTGACTGTCATTTCATCCACATCCTGAAAGCAGACAAGTTGTCACTTGCAGGAAACATTACAGCACCCAGTCAAAACATGAGACGATTTGGAATGTTCATCAACAGCAGGGGGAAAAAAAGGCTTTTCAAAAGACTAAAACTGAACATTCATAAAACCAGATTAAAAAATGTATGACTGTTGAAAAGACTGAAAATGGAAACAGTTCCTTCAGACTGATTCCACAGGATATGTTTGAATAATCTAACAAGACATTTTGATCTTCTGATATCAAATACTCCTAATCAAAGTCATTGCCATCCATGTTTTGGAATCTGTATGGACATGAATGTCACTTACAATGGTGAGCATGGTGTAGCCTGCTCTGTTGAGGAGTCCCCCAAGATCCTGGATGGTTGTGAACGGTGACACATGAGGAGCAAAGCCCTAAAATAGAGAGTACCGGTGTCGCAAGCCAGACCAGATCGTTTTACTGAAAGGTCAAAGGTCTAGGGGAATTCACTCGATCCACTTGTGACACTCTCTCACACAGTCATTCCATCAAACACAAACACGAGACAGAAAGACGGTGAGGTCATAGTTCAAATTGTCAAAATATTTTAATTACCATGCCAGGGTGATGGAGGAATGAATCAACGTTAATACGAGGGATAAATCAAGCAGAAGCAACAATACTCATAATCATATTCATAATCTTATAAGAGAACAAATGGCCCGCCAGCCGATAAAAGGTAACTTATCTGACAGTCCTTCACTCTTGTCTCGGATGCTGCTCTTGAACGAGCTGCGTGTCAATCGTGGTTCAACCGTTCAGACGTCGCGAGGGCCCTTCGCCCTCGGGAATCTTCGTCGCAGCGGTTCTTGATGCACCGGAGGGAAAAGAAGGGGGGATGGGGAAGGGGAAGCAATTGTATTCGATCACAAGCACAATCATAGCACACCAATTTGTATTCTTTCAAAGAGGCTTCTGCCTTTTCTCTCAATCGTCGGTATTCGTTCTGTACCGACGGCTTCAGGAGTCGCAAGCACGTCTTCACACGGAGATGGACACGGGCGTTGCAAGCTTGGTATCTCCTCTCAACGTGGACTGCAGAGAGGAAGGATGACGCAACCATCGGCATCTCTTCTGGAGTGACGAGGAATGAAGCAACTTCTGGCGCAGAGAGTGATGTAATCCTCAGGGCGGTGTTAGGTCTTGATGTCGTTTTCACCTGCGCTGGCACTGGTTTTCATGGGCATATTTATACTTTCTGCACGTATGCGAGTGAACTCGGTCATTTTCCAGCCAATCGCAGGACCCCTATATATGACAAGGCCCCTCCCTCGTCAAGTCTCTAGTAGCATTCTTCCTTCCAACAAATGGAAAACACTTTCCTGCGAACACGGGCATGGAAACTTTCAACTAAGCTACGGCTGGCAGAACCATGATATTTTGCTATCATCTACAGCCGGTGGAGCCATAATAAGTAAATAACTTAATCCAAAGGGGGAAGGGGGTGATCTCGCCACAACCGGTATATCAAAATTTGCAAGGAAAGTAAATTTTGTAAAGTTATCAATTTGCAAAGGAAAGAAATTATTCACAAGTAATGATTAGAACAGATTGTCTTCACATTGTGATCTGGCAAAAATATAAAAATCATGTGATCAACATGCTCTTATTCAAATTATTTGGGTAAATTTTATTAAATAAGGCTATATATTGAATTCGACGGCGAGATAAACAAAGCACATTTTGGAACCTACATGCTAAACTGTGACTGTCATCTACCACATAGTTAATTACTGTCACAACCCCTAAGATTCAGCAGGCTCTCTATCCTTAGGAAAACATGCAAAATACTAGAGACCATTCTGGGAGTGCAAACCTCCACCAAGGTAGCCACAATTTCTCTTCCGTGGCCTGCATAATTCAGGCAGGATGTTCTGCTAGCCAGACCTGATGCTATGAAGTTTGCTTCATTTTATTGCCTACTAGCTGTCTCTCAGTGTGGAACTGGTGGAGTGAATAGTGTGGTATCATCAACTTCATGATGCATGATACAATTTCTCTTTATGGTTGTAATTCCAACACTGGATAACAGATAACCCCTAAAATTTAATGGATTGTTCCTTGGGTAAAATAATGAATTGCACCAAATTTAATCAGAATCCATTTGGAAAAATTTGAGTTATTGTGCCGAATAACTAACAAACCGAGGGTAAAACATAACCTCCTCGGAGGCGGTAATAACTCCAACATACATTGAGATGAAAGGCACCAGCACAAGGCAACTGAGGAGCCCCAACGCCTAAATGATACCAACCCCCTCTCTCTCAGTCTCCGCGAGTTGGAGAGCCACTCTGAGTTGGTACAGCGTGTCCCCACCAAAGATACTGCCAATGAGGGCACCATCATTCTTCAGCGCATGGAAAATCTGCATAGAAATGATTATAATCAACATCAAAATGATACTTTTCCATTTCTGACAGTCCCTTACCCTTTCACAATATTTCTTTTCCAATGATTATTGCTTCATAGGAAAAGCAATTCATTCAATCACAAGCCCTGAGACAAATGAAAATATGTGTGTGTGTGTGTGTGTGTGTGTGTGTGTGTGTGTGTGTGTGTGTGTGTATTTGTGTTTGTTTCTTTTTCTAAAATGAAGATGCAACTCTCTCCATCATTTAGGATAGCACGCACACTAATAAGGGACAAAAGTCACAAATGCACATCAAGTCTCCACCAGACAATCTCAATGTAGAGACACTTCAGTGTATTGACAAGATGAAGTGACCAGAAAAGAAAAAAAAAGTCAAAGCAAATTATTTCAGGAGCTCATAAAGCTTCATAGACATATAACAAAAATGTATGTTCTCTGAAAAAATATGAAGAGAAGTCTCACCTGTTTGAAGCATCCTGGAAGATCATTCACCCAGTGCAAACTGAAATGTAAAATTAAAACCCCTTAGCTCACTGAGAATGTTTACTTAATGAATATAAATACATGTATAAATAGAGAACACTCTGGTTATACAAACCTCCTCCAAGGAAACCACAATTTTCCTTCCATGTCCTGTATGATTCAGGCAGGATAATCTGCTAGCCAGGCCTGATGCTATGAAGTTTGGTTCATATTAGTGCCTCATAGCAGTATCTGTGCGCAGAACCCATATGCAGGCATAATAAATAGTTTGATGTTATCAACTTCATTATGTGCAATAAAGTTTCTCTTTATGCTTCCAATTACAGAACTAGATGACAGTTAACTTCCAAAAATCAATGAGTTGCTCCTTGGGTGAAACCCTGACCTTGGACCAAATTTAATCAGAATCCATTTTGAACTTTTGGCATTACTTTGCCAAATAGCTATCGTGGCAGCCACAGTAGCAGAAGACACCCACTCGCTCACCCTCTTGCTGCAGAGGTGATCTCAGTCGAGGCTAAAAATACACTACGCCAGTTTCACTGTGCTGAGCTGACGGCCTGGGGGATAAAATTTCTGCTCATAATAGCAATTCCAAAATGAGATGATATATCACCTCCAACATTTTATGGGTTGTTCCTTGGGTGAAACCCTGACCCAGCAGCAAATTTGATCAGAATTCATTTTGAACTTTTGGAGTTATTTTGCAGAATAATGAACTGACAAACGAATGAAAAAATGAAGGAAGAGACGAACAAACTAACCGAGGCAAAAACTTAACCTTCTTGGCGAAGGTAGTTAATATCAAGCCCAATAAGTCTATGTTGGTTGGCGGATTTGTGTGTGTGTTTTTTCACTTTAACTCTTGAAATACAAACTGAAACATAATTATGAAAATCCGCTATCTCTTGCCTGTTTATGACTACAGAGTATACTTTCTTTCTGAATGCAAATCTCTTGCACCAACCTCAAGTTTGAGACAACCAGATCCAGGGAGTTTTGCTGGAAAGGCAGGTACTCCTCATCCACCACAAATCTGTACGTGGGCACCTCTGGAGAGGGCTTACTCTGCATCTGACAGTGAGAAGCAAGACAAACTCAATAAGGCATAAATAAAATCCTTTCACAAAGACTATTGGGAAATCATCACATTGCTCAACTAGGTGCTCACACATTTGCTGACCTCTTAGGAAGCAGGTAGAACAAGTGTGCAAAAGATAGATAGTTTATGTGGTTCTAGATCTACCAAGTCACCAAAGCAAAGGAAAAACACATAGTAATAAAAAAAAGAGAGTGCATTTTGATGTTGCTTATTTCATTAGTAGGTAAATGCAAGACATGGGGGGCTTCATTAAAACAGAATGAAGCATTGTGGTACCCTGCTATCGCAGCACCAGATGAAGCATGGTGGTAGCACGGGTGGGGTGTGACATGCCTGAGCAGGCAGGGAGTATGGAGACGGTGTACTTGTCTCTCTCCCTTCACTCCCTCCAAGAGGTCAGCAGACAAGAAGGCGTGGTATCACACTTCTCCGTCTTTATTCAGAGTTAACAGTGCAGTACATGGCCACTGCCTGCTGGGCTGACCTCTCCATCACCTCTCTGTGGCCTGTCTGTGGCCTCTGCACTGCTCTGGCTTTAAATAGCCACTACACTGACCTCAGCAAGAGCAGATGAAATTTCTAACTCAAAATTTGGACCTGTGGTTCCAGTGGAAGCAAAATTGTGCTGACATAACAGCTTTTAACAACTGTTTGAGTCTTAAATTAACAGTCCCATATGACAAACTTCACTCCGTTGGAAGGTCCGTTAGTCAAAGCACACTCTGCACCAATGAATGAATTCCAAAAGTGATTCATATAAATGAATGGCCAGTGAAGTATCCACGATGCCAATTAAATCGGGTACTTATTCATTGTTTTCTTTTAATATTACCGTTTACAACTCATGGAGTGCAGGTTACCATATATGGGATGATTGATAAGGATAAACACTAGGTTTATATTCAATATTACAAATAGTACATGGTACATTAGATGAATAAATTGTAAAATTCGATGTGCTATCACGCACGCAAAGGCTGAGGTAGTGTCAGATGAGAAAGCGAGTCTGCATGAACATCATTATATATCTCTAAGGCAGCAACAGAGTGAGAGAAACATGCCTTCTTACATATAGATCTCTGCAGTTACAATCAACTCATGCAAGTATGGGAACAGATAAGAGACAGCACGTTGAATTACAGTGGTCTGGACAAGTCTCTGCATCCTATTCTCACCCTCTTACATCAACATAGTTACAGAGTAACCAAGCGCAACAGGGGGTTCAGCCTTTCTAGTGGGTTTTTTCCAATAATAGCAAAAGAAGACAGTTAATTCTGAAGCAAGTGAAGGATGCTTCACAACATAAGAAACTGCAGGCACATTCTACGAACACTGCATCATTCCTCACTGCCAACCTACCAGCACCTTGTGGGAGAGTTCACACTGATACAGGGTTCCCACCATGTCACTGTAGAAGTGCCTGGAAACATGGCCCCGGCCACACCCCAGGTCAACTACCAGATTGAACTTTCTGTAAGGCATAAAATTATAAAGGAATGTGCACAGCATGAAAAAACACAGCCTTTCATGATTCATCAATCATATACAGCTACAAAGAAAGGGGAAAAGAACTGAACACCAAAAGGACCCCTCAAATAAGGGAGAGGAAAATGTGACACAACTGTCAGAGCATGTCCATCATCAATGAATAAAATAATCCATTTAAAAAGTCAGTATACAGATCAATTGTTTCATTAGTTGTTGTACTGTATTCCAAGCCATAAATGGCTACAAAACTTTAATCATGAGTTTAACTCACCTCTTGATGTCACACACTCTGTCTGCAAGTCTGTAGCCAATCTGGAAAACATTGTAATGTCAAACAAAAGACACTGTTAACAGTAATATTGTGTTAGTCCCTTTATTTCTGTTTCTATCCCAAAAGGCAAAACCTTACAAGCACATTGCAAAGATCGTGTATACATTATCTTTGCCCACAGTTACTTCTAGGCAGGTCACTCTTGAAAGTGATTCAAGTCTAAGCGCCTCTCTCTCTCTCTCTCTCTCTCTCTCTCTCTCTCTCTCTCTCTCTCTCTCTCTCACTCACACACACACACACACACACACACACACACACACACGGGGTGCTTCTAAACCCCCAAATCCCCCCAAATCTCCCCAAATCTCCCCAAATCCCCCCAAATCTCCCCAAATCCCCCCAAATCCCTCAAGAAAAATGTATATTTGATAAATACTAAAGTCAATCTATTTAATATATGACACCTTGCATGAGTAAATGTCGTCAAAATGTATAACTTGAGCTCATTCACTTGATAAACAAGCTCTAACTCAAGTGAATTGCTTGTCACTCACTCATACTACGACCGACGATGTTGATGACCAGAGAATGCGTTGACGTTCCGATGCAACAGTCTATTCACATTCCGTCTATTCACACAGACGCCACAAGGTAAGACGAAGTTGTTGTTGATGATGATGACGGCGACGATGATGACGGCGACGATGATGACGGCGACGATGACGATGATGATGATAATGACTGCGTTGACATATTCCGATATGCCACAAGGTAAGACTGAAGTTGTTATGATGAAGATGATGAAGACAAGGACGATGATGATGATAATGATGATGATGGTGATGATGATAATGGCTGCGTTGACATATTCCGATACGCCACAAGGTAAGACTGAAGTTGTGTATGTAATAAGGCGAAATAACCAGCAAACAAGCAAATCACTGATGCATCAAAATCCAATCCTACTGCGGTTTAAAAGATAATATTAATATTTCTCGTTCCTTCTCTCAATCAAATATACATTTTTCTTGAAGGATTAGGGTGGATTTGGGGAGATTTGGGGGGATTTGGGGAGATTTGGGGGGATTTGGGGAGATTTGGGGGGATTTGGGGGTTTAGAAGCACCGCACACACGCACGCACAGAGGCATGCAGGCATATCGCACAATCACACACAAATCATACGGGCATCACACACTCACCACCAACCACCACCACCAACAACAACAACGTGCAATAAGCCAAGACCATAATTTGACAAGTATCACAGCAACACTTCAACAGCGGTCTTCGTTGAAATTTGAAATGATGATTAAAATAAACAACTGTTAATACCATCGAGAGATCAAGAACACAAAAAGTCATCTTGTTTTTTGTTTTCTTTCTCTTTTTTCGAGAGATCAAGGGTGATGAAACATTTCAATCGACGACAGGTGCATTTTTTCCTCGATGCTACAGAACTGTTACTTACTTCGTCTTTGACGTATTGGTAGACCTGATAGTTTTTCATTAAAGCAGTCCTGTCACGCTGTATACGCTTTGCATTGCGATCAAACACATTCATGATATTTTCTTGGTTTCTAGAGCTCAAGCATCTACATAACATTGGTTGTACGCTGAATACATTGAAAACTTGCGCTTGTTCATTCCCTCGTCTGCATGTAAGGCGACAAGCCCTAGCTACTCCATTCCTGATCATGTTGAAATTTCTGTAATAAAGTATAACTTTAAATTGTGAAGCAAGGCTGGTTTAGGTAAGGTGCACGCGCTTGGAAGGACAATAGCATCTCCACCTGGAGATTCGTGTTGCTGTGAAGGAGAGTGATACCACTATTTATGTTTTTCTTTAGTGGAAGAATGTAGAAGGGAGATCATTCTAGGTACCCACGTGCGAGGTGAAGATGGCCGCACCGTTTCGTTTTTGTGGTGTGAAGGTGGGCCGAAGCGATCCGTTCGCACGCCTGTCTTACTATTTGTCTACAGTGCGGAAGTGTCACCTCAGTCCATGGAAAGACAAAACTTATGGTGGCAGAGTCGAAGTGAAAGTTGGAGACAGATTACTCTTGATTAGCGTTGGAAAATTCGCTCGGTTCGCTGATGGAGCAGCGCTCGCCCAGTACGGGGATACGTCGGTGTTGGTTACCGCAGTTGGGAAGTCGAAGTCCAGCCCGTCATCTTTCTTGCCTCTGACTGTGAGAATCGATGTTCCTTTGTTCATACGCGTACATAAAATACGATTACTTGAGCTGTCAGTGGAAAAGAAACGGGAACTGTTCATAAGTGATACTGATATATATAACACAAAAGCATGTAAGTTGTAACCTTGAACAAAACTACCATTAACTATGATTAAGTTGATTAACTACGAGACCTTTATTGTTTCACATCTAACTCCAGGTGCAGAGATATTATCTCATTGATTTAATCGCTTTTATTGGAATGAGAAAAAAAACACCTCATAATAAATGTCTATAGTCTAAAAGAGGTTGCCAGACTTCATTACATTTATCACATTTTACTGTGTTTTTCAGGTTGACTACAGGCAGAAGGCAGCAGCTGTGGGGATCATCCCAACCAACTTTGTACGGAGAGAGCTTGGTCTGTCTGAGAATGATATCTTGACCAGCCGACTCATAGACAGGTCTCTGCGGCCCCTGTTTCCTGCTGGCTATAGCAATGAGACCCAAGTTCTTTGTAGCCTGCAGGACCTTGATGATGTCAATGACCCTGATGTCATCAGCATTAATGCAGCCTCTGCAGCCCTGGCTGTATCAGATATTCCTTGGAATGGCCCCGTGGCCGCGGTGAGGGTGGGACTCCTGGACAACGAGGTGGTGGTGAACCCCACCCGTCGACAGAGGCTGCACAGCACCCTGGACATGGTAGTGACTGGAGCTGAAGGCAGCAAGGTGAAGGAAAGAAGCAGTTTTTGCATAGAGTGAATGTAGCCTACATATCCTCCGTGGTGCTCACAGGTTATAGACTTTTTCATGGTGATCCAACGAACTGCACTCTGGAGTGCAAGAGTGTGTGTGTGTGTGTGTGTGTGTGTGCTAGACAGATGGATGGGAGGAAGGACAGATATGGCCATTGATATTTTAAAATATTCAACAATGTGTTTCAGTGTTTGCATGTAGCCGTGTTAAATATTATGTGAAGAGCATTGCTTTTTTTCAGTCTTTTGTTCATCTACAGCTTGTTGTCGAAAGGAATTGTCTCTAATAACCATTTCTCTCTTGTGAAAGAGAGGCTTTCATTATTTCATGTATCACTGCAGGACCTCAGATTCTCTCCTGTCTAATTTGTATGTTTGTAATCTTTGAATATTCACTGCATAAAGATTGTACATATTTTGCTCCCATCTAACCATTCTGAATGTGATCTCTCAGTTTTCTGTTACATGACAGTTGCGCCTGACGGCCTTGGTATAGCATCATCTTGCACACTGTTCATGGTTTGTAGGTGGTGATGCTGGAGGCTGGGGCCGACAATGTGCTGCAGCAGGACTTCCTGAAGGCCATCAAGGCCGGCGTCAAGGAGACGCAGTCCATCATCCTGCAGATCAAGCAACTGCAGAAGGAGTGGGGCAAACCCAAGCGGACGGTTGATTCTCCCCCTTCCCCTCCAGCAGAAGTCGTTGAGCACATGACTGAGCTGTGTGTACCCAGGCTGAAGGAGGTGTTTTACAATGACAGTCATGACAAGATTTCCAGAGACAAGGCAGTGACTGAAATCAGAGATGATGTCCTGGCAAAAGTAACAGAGAAATTTACCACTGTCGATGGTTCGCTTCTCAGCAGTGCATTTAACTCTTTAAGTAAGAACACCTTCAGAGGGTTGATTCTTGATGAGGACCGTCGGTGCGATGGGCGGGCTTTGACCCAGCTCCGAGACATTTCCTGTGCAGTAGATGTCTTCAAGCGAAGACATGGGTCAGCTCTGTTCCAAAGGGGTCAGACCCAGGTCTTGTGCACTGTGACCTTTGACAGCAAGGATGCAGCCTTGAGGTCTGACCCCATCTCAGCCTCCACTGGAACTGTCAAAGAGAAGAACTTCATGCTCCACTATGAGTTTCCACCTTTTGCCACCAACGAGATTGGACGACCTGGAGCTGTGGGTCGAAGAGAGCTTGGGCATGGAGCTCTGGCAGAGAAGGGACTCAGGCCGGTTGTGCCCAACGAGTACCCTTTCACCAT